>CAUYQV010074662.1:0-33917 GCA_963574575.1 Galagoides demidoff
CGGGCATCTGTGGTCCCAGCTTCTTGGGAGGCTGAGGCAGGAGACTCGCTTGAGCCCAGGAGTTGGAGGTTGCTGTGAGCTGTGATGCCATAGCACTCTACCCAGGGGGACAGCTTGAGGCTCTGTCTCAAAAAAAAAAAAGAAATGATCGGATTCTGAATATTTCAGTATACCATATTTCATTGCACTATTGATCTTAAAATGCCCCACTGTTTTATGTGCCACTGTGAAAAACCAACAATGCCAACAGTTAAACAATATTATACTTTTTTATCATTTCAACTCAAAATTGTGTTCAAATTTCAGAGCTGTTAAAATATGAAAATGTACATGTTAAAATTGATGAAATGTGGTATATTGGTTAAATACACTACTAAACGAAGGAAGAAACTCTTTTTTCCAAAAAATTGAGAACTAAGCAAACTGAATGCTCAGTACCTTCAAGAGCGTGCTGGAAAAATTCATCAACAGCGGTGTGAGAGCTGACCCCACTGGATATATTTTGCACTCGTCTACTAATTGGCTCCTATCCTGGAATAACTCCTTGTTGTTTGGTAGTCTAACTAATAGCCATGGATCAATTTACTTATCATACATATACTACATGTTATTTGCAGTTAATGGATAATGTCTGATCGTTATGGAAAGATAGAATCATCATCCATGTTGTAATTGTAACCTGTCAACTTTCCAATAGGGCCATGGAAAGCAAAAGAGCAGCCTGTACAGAGTTAAAAGTCTCATATTTTCAGCCCTTTCCTCCCATATAATGTCAAACTGGCCTATCTTCCTTGATGGCTCATAATCCTGCTACACATTTGAAATACTTTGGGGGACTTTTTAAAAAATAGTGACTCTGGGCCACATGCAGTGGCTCACCTCATAGCTGTAATCCTAGCGCTTTGGGAAGCTGAGGCAGGTGGATTGCTTGAAGTCACAAGTTCAAGACCAGCCTGGGCAAGAATGAGACCCTGTCTCAAAAAAAAAAAAAAAATTGTTGTGGCAGTTGCCTATAGTCCCAGCTACTTGGGAGGCTGAAACAAGCAGATCTCTTGAGCTTAAGAGTTTGAGGTTGCTGTGAGCTATGATGCCATGGCACTCTACCAAGAATGACAAAAGTAAGACTCTGTTTAAAAAAAAAAAATTACTTTTAGATTCCATCTTAGATCAATGAGATCAGACACCCTACAGGTGAGTGCCAGGCTTCAGTACTTTTGAAAACTTCTCAGGTGCTTCAAACGTATGACCAGCCTTGAGGACCATAGTTACATGGTAGTTCTCTCATTAATACACATAAGTAATAAATTTGATGTGCTTGGATCAATTTATCTAATAAATACTGCTTTAACAGCATAAACCATGCAATGGCATAGAGCAAGGATCAGAAATGAATATGGAATAATAAAGAAAGTTACAATGTGAGGCTAAATGAAGAATGTTATCTTAAGAAGTTCTATCTGTATATTTTTGCATATGCACATCTAACAGCCACAAATCAATTAACTTATAGTCTTCTTCCTCTTTATATACTGCTTGTTATTTCCAGTGAATGGTTCATATCTGACCAATTATGAAATGATGGGTCTGAGCTATCATGATGAAAGTTTAACCCTATCACATAGTTCATATGTACACAACATTCACAGGTACACGTGTATTTATATATATGTGTGGCATACGTATATGTATAAATGATGAAGGCGTTAGAGTAGGAGACTAGGAGACAGGGCTGAGACTTGATACAGGGGCTTGCAGAGTGTTAAACAGCCCCCAAGCGGAAGCCAACTAGAGTGGCTGATAACCAAAGTCAAGAGCTGGCTTCCACCGGCTTATCAACCATCTCTGCTACCTGAAATGAACTTTGGCTAATTATAATATCATTTACATTGTGGTTTTAAATTTTCGGCACCCTTGAAATCACCATGACAGTTCCGAGACAACCATATAAAGTTTGAAAACAGGAAGGAACTCAATTGTAGGAATCAGTACCCATATTCTTAGTAAAACCCAATCCCTTAAACTTAAATCTTCTTCCCCTAAACTACTAAGATTCCAAAGGTCCAAAAACCACTTCCTCCCAGGGAAGCTGTTCTTTTCCAGCCAGTCTGCCCTCTCTTTCTTGAGAGTACACTGTCACTTTCAAGAAAAAAGAAAAAACACTTTGTCACTTGCTTGGCTACTGTGAGACGTGGTGTGTTCTGAAACAGCATTCACCAAGAACCTAGAAAAACCTCCCCTAGGATAAAACTCCTCCACTAGGACAAAAGGGATATAAGGAAAATGTTTACAACTTTAAATGCTCAATAGTAGGAGATTTTCATTTTCTTTTTTCTTTTCTTTTGTGTTCATTTTCTACAGAGTACACGTATCTTCTTGTAATAAAAATGTATTTGCAAATAACAATAACCTATTCATTAGAGAAAATCTGGAAAAGCCAAGAAGTCACAAATAAGAAAATTAAAATGGTCCATAATTTCATCACCCAGACATAGCCACTGTGGGCATTTTAATTCATTCTTTCAAATAGTCTATATATGAGAATGTGTTGGGAGTATCTGTGTATATATAAAATTATGCTGACACTGTATTTTTTTAAAGAACACTTTAGACTATTTTTCTCTTAGTAAAAATATTACCATGTCATTAAAACTTTGTACAAAACCATACTTTTTAAATGTACTACGTAGGTTTATATTATGTAAATGTTATCATTATTTATTTAACCAAATTTTGTTATTTAGCATTTATTTTTAATATTTTACCTAAATATGTGCATTTTATATACCATAATATTTTGCATAAATATAAATATACCTCCCATGCAAATGATTTACATTTGTACGAATTCCTAGAATTGAACTTCTTGGGTCAAATGTGCACATTTTTAAGGCTTTTCTAGGCAATAGTTGTCTGTCTTTTAGAGGCGTTTTAGAACTTTCACACTAACAGAAAAGAATAAGATGACTGTTTCACTGCACTCATGATAACACTGACTGCTACATTTCTACATATTTATATAACCAGTATTTACTTTAAATAAGTAAAGCAAATGTTTAAATAAATTGGATGGCAAAAACACAAGGCAAAAACTGAAGGTTTCCTACATTTATTCAAAGTTGTTTTCTTTCTTTTTCTTCTTCTTTTTTTTTTTTTTTTTTTTTGTATTTACTGGTAGATATCAGCCTACTTGGTCTCTCTATGTTGAAAGAAAAGTATTAGTATTATATTGATATTAAATGTCCCAAGGGTAATACTTTTACTACAGTAGTGTAGGCAAATGCCCTTTTTTTTTTTAATTCTCAACTTTCTAATCCTTCATAAATAAATATTCGCACAGGCAAATATATTTATAGAAAAGAAAGAAATGAAGGAAGTGTGAGAAAACGCTGACAACTGATAAATCCGAATGAAAGTTATACAGATGTTAACTGCACAATTCTTGCAACTGTTCTGAAGCTGACATTTTTCCAAACTAAAGCGCCATCTCTTTCTGCCCGCAACTTCCGCCTTCCTGCCCCACCCCCACTCCAGTTGAGAAATGATTGTTTTGGGGTCTCTCCCTCCTTTCTCCCTGTGAGCAATGGCTGGGCCCCACCAAAAAAAAAAAAAAAAAAAGGCACATCTTTCCTATTTTCCTATCACTATTAATGTGCTGGGGCTGGTGGTAGGGCTGATTTTAAGACAGAAACCTTTAAATAAATCCTGAAGTGTCTATATCCTTTAGCTGGGGGATTTCTGTACTCAGAATATAGGTAAATAACAACCTTTGTCCCTGGGTGTGGGCTGTAGCTACAATTCCTGAACAGTGGAGCAGGATACCTTCTCATCTTCGGAAAATTCTGGATGACCTTAAGATAAAAGACTAAAATCCTTAAGGCAGCTGGACACAGTGGCTCATGCCTATAATCCTAGCACAGTGGGAGGTCAAGTCTGGAGGATCTCAGGTGCTCAGGAGTTCTGAGACCAGCCTGAGCAAGAATGAGACTTGATCTCTACTAAAAACAAAAAAAAATTATGTAGATTGTGGGTGCACCTGTAGTTCCAGCTACTTGAGAGGCTGAGGCAGGAAGATTCCTTGAGTCCAGGATTTTGAGGTTGCTGTGAGCTATGATGATGCCACTGCACTCTAGTCTGGGCAACAGAGTGAGACGGTCAAAAAAAAAAAAATCCTTATTGCAACCTCTGACATTCTCCTGATACCTCTTAGGGAAAGCCTCACATGTTATATGCCCTCCCTCCTCAGGGTATTCATTCCCCATTGCCTGTAAAGCTCCTGACTCTTCATTAATTGCTTAACCCCAATAATCCTTCAGATTTTATCTCAGGTGAAGCTCTTTGTGGCCCACAGGACAAGATCATTATACCCTTTCTTGTAGCATCTGGGTAGAGAAGAGCCACAGCGAGATGATAAGGGTTGGCAGAGAACACTGCTCCTTCCAAAAACTGAAAGTCACCTAATATCCCTCAAACAAAGTAATTGAGAGACTGAATGTTCCTAAGTGATGCGAAAAAGTGGATTTTAAGTAGTGCTGTGACAGGGTCAGATGTGGGGTTTGGTTGGTTTTGTTTTTATTTATTTTTTATCAGTGTAGCCTCCAGGAGGGAGAAAACAGAAGGAGGACAAAATAATACAAGAAGATTGACACAGAAGTCAAGATGTCTTGGCCTAGGCGGGTGGTGGTAAAGGTGAAAAATGAACAAATTTAAAAGATACTTAATGGCTTCCAGTTAAAGGTGAGAGGCCCAATGTGTCCCACCCACCTGACATGTCTCCCATCGCCAAATAAGGATGAAGGAAATAGATGTCTTAAAGTGCATCAAAGGTGGGAGGAGAGATGCTCAACAGAGCAGAGAGGGTCCTGAAGTTCTGGAAGACAGAAAGTGAGTGTAGTATGTGAGCCTTATACCTCACTACCATGTTGCAGTGCCCAGTGGTCATGGCCCAGGAGATTCGCAGTGGATTAAGACAGTCCAGAGAAAAACCCAGTAGCTAAAGGTAGCTGTGACATACCCTTATTTAACTCATTGAGGACAGTGAGCAAGCACAGGACATCTGCCTTCATTCAAGTCATGGGCCCAGGCAAGCTAGCAAAGGAAGCTTTTCCCTATAGGACTCCTGCCTTGGGAATTGTGCCCAGGTAGAAAGCCTTGTGGCCTTATAGAGTGGCCAGAACAACAGTGGCTTCTAATCAAGCACTAGTGGCAATTAATTAAGATAACACAGCACCTGCCAGCTTAATCATGGTTAACCAAAACAATCTGACACCTTGTGGCCTCCAGATGACAAAGCCTAATTGACTTACCTTCCCCACAAATGTCCTCCCAAGTGAGACCAGCAGAAGTGGGATCTGCAGCTTCACATACTTTTAAGAAATATTGAAGGGTCTTGGCATGACCCAAATGGATTACAAATTGCTAAATTCTCAGAATAACTTCCGGCCATGTGCTTTAATCTCTATACCATTCATAACCCAGCCTGCTTCTGAGGAGGTGATGTCCCAAGACCTTTATGTATGCTGTCCTCTTCCCCTGGAAAACATACCTGCCCAACTCTTTGAAAATCTGACTCAAATTCATCACTCATCCCTCACCTGAAACATCCCATCTTCAGTGAATCCTTCTCTGTCTCCCACCCTTAAATTACTGTTAAAACCCCTAATCTCAAACTTTATTTTGTCTTCAGAGTCTCAGTGTAATTTGTAGTTACATATTTGCTTGTATATGTGTTTAATGTCTGTTTTAGAATATAAATTGCATAAGAATAGGGAATGTGTCTCTATTCTACTACTATATCCCTCATGTCCCGAAACACTGGGAACACTCAGATATTCACTGAATAAATGAATGAATAGTATGAAGCAAAAACTATTGGGCCATGTGCCATTTGTGGGAGTTACACTAAGCAAAACAAAGAGCTGTCACATGTTTTCCACGTAGAATTTCCTTTGCGGGGGAGAAGGTGCTGCTTAGTTTCTAACAGAGCTGCATCAACTGAAACCAGGGCCCTAGAGAGAGGGCAGCTGTCTCTTAGTTAAAAGATTAAACATGTTACTAAGACAGTAAATGCAGTGTAGAAAGTTATTAAGCCAGAGAAAATAAAGGGCCCAGCAGAGCCTGGGAAGTTAGAGAACTGCCTTCCTAAGCAAATAACAACGTTCGTGTTCATCTTGAGCTTCCTCCATCTTGAAGGATGGATCTCTTGAAAACTTCAGCAAGGAGGGCTGTGAGACAGAGAAAAAAGGGTCAAATTGTTCCTTCTTTGGACTTTTGTTCTCTCCAGACCCATATGGATGGGCTGATGCCCACTCATTTTGGTTTTGTTTTTATTTTGGTGGACTTCTGGGTCCACCAATTCAAACACTAATCTCACTGAGAAGCATGCTCACAGACACTCCCAGAAACAATGTTTAATCTGGGCATAAGAAGTTAAACATCACAGTATGAATAAGAATGGACAGAAAAAAGGAGAAATGGAGAGAAACAAATGGACAGAAATGAAGTAAGATGGATTACTCAAGAAAATTCTAAGGCTTAGAAGTAAAATCCCCCAGTATGAATTTCTAATTCTGATGAGATAAACTTTTTTTTTTAATTGTTTGGGATTCATTGAGGGTACAACGAATTAGGCTACACTGACTGTATTTGTTAGGTAAAGTCCCTCTTATAATTGTGTCCCCCAAGAGGTGTGCCTAACACTGTGACCCCCCCATTTCCCTCCCCCCTCCCCCCTCCCAGCTCCCTCATTCCCCTGTCTCCCACCTTGTATTGGGTAATCTACAGCCTTCATGTTAGAATTGAGTACATTGTATTCTTGCAATGCTTTGCTAAGAAGGATGTGTTTCAACTCAATCCATGTTAATACAAAAGATGTAAAGTCTCCATCTTTTTTAATGGCTGAATAGCATTCCATGGTGTACATATACCATAGCTTGTTAATCCATTCCTGGGTTGGTAGGCATTTAGGTTGTTTCCACATTTCAGCAATTGTAAATTGAACTGCAATAAACAGTCTAGTGCAAATGTCCTTATTGTAAAATGATTTTTTTTTTCTGGGTAGATACCCAGTAATGGGATTGCAGGATCAAATAGGAGGTCTAGTTTGAGTTCTTTGAGGATTTTCCATACTTGCTTCCAAAAAGGCTGTGTTAGTTTGCAGTCCCACCAGCAATGTAAAAGTGTTTCCTTCTCTCCACATCTACCCCAGCATCTGCAGTTTTGAGACTTTGTGATGTGCACCATTCTCACTGGGGTTAGGTGATATCTTAGGATAGTTTTGATTTGCAATTCTCTGATGATTAGGGATGATGAGCATTTTTCATGTTTGTTAGCAATTCATTTGCCTTCCTTACAGGAGGTTCTATTTATGTCTCTTGCCCAGTGATATATGGGATAGTTGGCTCTTTTGAGATAAACTCTTAAAGAGGGACATCTCCATAAACAGAGGATTTTTCTTCCTTGATATGGGAAGTAATTTTCCCATTACTTCTCAAAAGAAAACTTCTAATAATCAAGTTTTAAGTTCACAGAGAGAGGGTCTGGAAAACCGTCACAAATGTTCCAACCCTCTGACAAAACTAGAAGTCTCTATTCCACTTTTTTACTTTCTTTCTTTTTTGGAAAATGTTCTTTTTTTCTTTCTTTCTTTTTTTTCTTTTTTTTTTTTTTTGGAGACAGTCTCACTATGTCACCCTGGATAGAGTGCTGTGGCATCACAGATCACAGCAACCTCAAACTCCTGGGCTCAAGCAATTCTCTTGCCTCAGCCTCCCAAGTAACTGGGACTACAGTATGGTGTGAATGTGTGCCCAAGTGCATGTTCTCTTTTATAATCTTTATACTATATGATGTTTTTAAGTTAGGCATTATACTGTTTTTCCAGTACAGTGTTTTTCAAGCTTTTTTATCTCATAGCACTCTTGAAGCTATAGTTAAACTTCCATGGCCCACTTAAATGATGTTGATTTTAAAAAAGAGTAAAAAAAAAGAATATATTTACTATGCTTTGAACTTCTTTTGAAAATAGTTAATGATTTAAAATTTTTTGCATCACAAAATCCTCTCATGGCACACCAGTGTGCTACAGCACCACACCGGCTGAAAAATCACTACTCTAATTGAAGGTGAATTTGCAAAAGAAAGGGGTGGGTATTCACTAAGATTTGACTGGGAACATAGACCCACTATGAGCAACATCAAATAAGGGATTTAGTATAAGGAGTAGACTATGGGTGAGGCTAAGGATGTGGAGGTCCAGGAGGAGATGACCAGAGGTCAGAAAAAAGTGTTGGAACCATGAAGAGGAGCTTGGAGAGAGATCTATAGAAGGTTGTTGCCTCTGGGTCTACTGGGGAGGCCATAGGCGCCATAGTTCTGCAAGGTCAGTAGTGGGAAAGAAAATCTCGAAATCAAACAGTGACTAGAGATGACAGTAAAGCCATAAGGCTAGCCTGGAACCTTTGAGAACAGACTGGAACTTGTATCTGTCTTTTGGTGGTGTGAGAAACCTGAAAGGGAAGCTGGCCCCCTTGACCACAGCTGTCCTTGAGTCTTGCCTGGGAGAAGTTGTGGTTGGAGCTGGAGGAACCACAATCCAGGCTGCTGCCTGAGGCTAATGCTGTGGGCCAGACGTCAGAGCCATGGATGATCTGTGCCCTGCCTGTGAGCTCCTACTTCACTTCTTGTTTCAAATTTCACACAAAGACTATAGCCAACCCTAATCTGGAATTATAGCAGAAATTAAGGGGAAATTCTGCTATAATTCTAGGGTGGTGCCTGTAGCTCAACGGATAGGGCGCCAGCCACATACAAGGCTGGAAGATTGGAGCCCGGCCCTGGCCAGCTACACAACAATGACACCTGCAAACAAACAAAAAAAAAAATAGTTAGGCATAGTGGTGGGCACCCATAGTCTCAGCTACTTGGGAGGCTAAGGCAAGAGAATCACTTGAGCCCAAGAGTATGAGGTTGCTGTGAGCTGTGATAAATAACACTCTACCCAGGGTGACAGCTTGAGACTCTGTCTCAAAATAAAAGAAAGAAAGAAAGAAAGAGTTAATTCTGGGAGATGCATTAACCGCTTCACCTTCACTAACTTGGTGCAGCTCAAAAGCTCCATGATTTCCCATTAATGATCGGCACTTATATCCCTTCAATCCTAATCTGCATCTCATCACTTCATGTTTTATCCAAAATATAAAATGGGCTTAATTAGCTACTTGTTTTCAATCAGAACCAGAAACATTCCAATTTTGTTTCAAAAATTATTTAGTGAGGTACTTCCATCAGTACAGCTGTTTTTGTAGTTTTGTTTTAGAGTCAGGATGTGGAGTATCCCAGCCGGGGCTCTCCTCTGTCAATGTAGGCCTTTCTCCACCACACATTTCCCTTTCCTGGGGTTTTGGCTGAGCAAGTTTATATCTCAGCTCATCTTCACTTCCACGCTCTGGCTATAGGGACATTTCTGAGCATCCTTATTAGTATCTTTCCATTATCTCTTCAAAATTTTCAAAAAATTAAATTTAGTTTCATGTCATTTATGTAGAGCAAACCCACCAACTGTCTTTTCCGGAAAACTCAGACTGCAGGCTAATTATAGTCTGGTAAATACCCATTTTGCCTCATTAAGAAACTGTTAAAAGTAAATAATAGTTGCATGAATATAGAAAAATTTTCCCCTTAAGACAAAAAATACCTTATACTATTATTTGCTTAGGGAAGGAAGTAGAATTGGGACATCTTAGTATTTATTTTTCTTTTATTTATATATTTTTTATTTCTTATAGCATAACTTTGTACATTAATGCAATCATGGGGTACAGTGTGCTGTTTTCATACAATTTTGAAATACTCTCATCAAACTGGTTAACATAACCTTCATGTCATTCTCTTAGTCATTAAGACATTCATACTCTGCTTTTAGAAAGATTCACTTGTACCCTTGTAAGATAAACTATGTAGGTGACCCCAAAATTTTAGGATTTTTAAGTTGTCTCTGACTGTGGATATCACTATAACCTTAATTCTAAAAAGTTAATTATCTGATCTTTAAGACTGACTGGCATTTTGCTAACTTCTTTAACACCCTTGAGGGTAGTTCAAGGATCGTCTGCCTTTGACCTATAGCAGTTCTAATAGTAGTAGTCAATTAATCAACCAATATAAAAGTGTTTACCTGACCTTGACCTTGTGCTAGGCACTTTGCTAGATATTGTGGGATAAACAAAGCCCTTAATAAATTTTAAGTGGTCATGACCCTAAGGCATATTTTTTTGTCTGAAAACTGAATACTGGGCATATGTTCATCAAAGCGGATACTGAAACATCAACCCAAGGTGGGGGTTTCCTTTTTATTTTCCCAACCAAGTCCCATTGATTAAGATTTTAATCCACTAAATCCCAATCAATATTGATGATCTAAGATTATCACTAAGGAGATAGGATTCTGTAGTAAGTTCAGTGGCAAAGGAAACCTTGAAAGATTAAAAAAACAGACTTGAAAACTTTGAAATAATCCTTCTTCCTACATTTATTGAGAGCAACACATGTAATAGGTGCTGGGTTGTAAAGATGAACAAAACATGAGCCCTCCTCTGTGGGAGTGTACAGTGTAAGGAGGAAACCAGATCCTATAGTCACAAATGGGAGTCATCAGCACTCTAATGGTGGTGTACGCAGAGTATTTGGGAGCTCATGGGATGCAGCCTAACTGCCTGAGGGAAACCAGCAACTGTGATTTCCTTTAATCCCTTTAAGTGGAAAAAATAGGCTTTAGTTTTAGACAAAAGCTGTAGAGGAAAATAATGCAGATTAAAAACCCAAACACAGTTATTCAAAAAAACCAAGAAATAACATTGCACAGAGCATATGATTTAAGATTTTCCAAAGGGACAGAATTGCAGTTCAGTAGTTGGGAGAGAGGATTCACTGGGCTTGGATACTTTTAGAAGCAAATGCTTTTCATTGTGCCTGTTTCAGGTCATCAACAACGGTTGATTAAAATGATCACATTTTTCTCCAAGGGTCAGATAGCAGTTATTAAATTGACAAGTTGTATCATCGGCCAGATTTTTGTCATGTTTTTTCTTCTTTTAGGCATCCGATAAAATTTTATAAACTTCAGTTTGTCTTTTTTGAAGTGTTTCCCTTTTTTCCCAACCTATTTAGTAACAGACGTTTTTTCATGTTCCCAGTTTCAGGCCTTCATTTGGTTTCTCCATTCTGCTGCACATCATTTTCTTCCAGGGACCAGCTTCCTTCTTGACTCCTTCCCTGAAACCCTTCCTCCTTGTCAGTCTCACTTAGTCAAGTTCTCAGCTCTTTCTGTCACATCATTGGGGGTGTTTCATAGACTCAGGCCCTGTGGGCTAACTAGAAAGAAAACTGATGATGGCAATGGAGATGATGATGGTGGTGGTGAGAATAAAGGTAGTGCTGTAATTATTATCATTTCTAGAGAGGCAGTAGTTCTGATTCTGAGCCCCGGGGTCAGACTGCTTAGCCTCAGTGTCAGCTTTCACTTCTTTGCTGTCTGACAGTAGGCAGATCTCTCCTGAACAGACTCATATCTTATTAGTAAGGCAGGAATGAAAATAATGGTACCTATCATATAGGATTGTTGGAGAATTACAAGAATTAAGATATGTCATATATAATAAGAGCTTAGAAAACATTATTTTTTATTTAGTAAATTCAAGTTTATAAATGGCATGTGCTAAGGATATTGTCCCTTTTGATAGCTGTAAGTGCTGTTACTGTCTTTTATAGATGAGGGAATTGAGGCTTAGAAAAGTTAAATAACTTGCCCATGGTTACGTCCTCTGGATTCAGACCCAGATCTGTGTAACTCTGGAATACCTGCCGTTGAGACTAAGACATGGTGTTCCGTAGGGGTCACAGAACAGAGTGGGAAGACTGCTACTATTGCTGCTGCTTCTGATTGCTCTGGTCTTTGCTTACTGTGACATTTGCTTCGGTGGGGAAGCATACTTGCTAGTGAACTTGACTGGGCCATCCTTCTGGAGACTTCAGTTCTAGTTCTAACTTTCATTTGCAGCCTTTGTGATCTTGAGCAAGTCACGTCAGTACATTTGAGGCTCACATTCATAATTAATAACTTGGAAACAGTAATAGAATTGTATAGAGGATCAAGTGAGCGTATATAGTAATAGTAACCACATATAATTCATGGAAGTGAATAAAGTGCATAGCTTACCACGTAGGCATTTTAAATAGAATACCTGGTAGGTAATATAATGTAACTTCTAAGAATTTTATCTCCTTTCTCATGTTATTTGAATTTTATTTGCTACTTTTTTTTTTTTTTGAGATAGTCTCACTTTTTTTTTTGCACTCAGTAGAGTGCCGTGGCGTCATAGCTTAGAACAACTTCAAACTCTTTGGCTTGAGTGGTTCTCTTGCCTCAGCCTCCAAAGTAGTTGGGATTACAGACACCTGTCACAGCACCCAGCTGTTTTTTAGAGATGGGGTCTTACTCTTGCTTAGGCTGTGTCTTGAGCTTGTGAGTTCAAACAATCCACCCACCTCAGCTCCCCAGAATACTGGGATTACAGGTGTGAACTACCACCGTGCCTGGGTATTTGCCACTTTTTGAAAGTGAAAATTTTATTTTGTTCTTCTGGGAATGAATCTGAGGTTTCAAGGCATCAGGTGAACCAGAAGCTTGGAAACTGAAGGTCTGGATTATCAAATACCATAATCAAAAACATTCAGTCAGCAGAAAATTAATACAAATAATATGGACCTGTGTGGGTAGGTGGGAGAAGGATGGTTTGATATTAAAATGAATGAAGATCACAACTTAAAAATACATTAGGCCTCTCCTTTCTGTGAATCTTTTGTTATATCAGACTTGATTGAGGTTTTGAATGAAACATCTAGTTAAATCTTTCTATACATTACTCAGCAATCAAAATCAGTGATCTAGAATCCACATAGCCTCTGGAAGTAAATATTACAAATTTTATATACAGCCAATTCCTGAAGAACATTGGGACATTGACTCCTGTGCAGTTGAAAACCAAATATGACTTTTGACTCCCTCAAAAGTTAACTACCATTAGCCTACTGTTGACTGGAAGGAAGCCTTACCAATAACACAAATAATTGATTAATGCATAGACTAATATCTACATGTATTTTATACATTCATGACAACTTAACTTTTTCTTAATTTTTTTTCAATATTTCTTTCTCTCTTCTGATACATAGTCATTCTGGTGCCTGGGTATAGTGCAGTGGTGTTATCATAGCTCACAGCAACCTCAAACACCTGAGTTCAAGCAATCCTCCTGCCTCAGCCTCATCAGTAGCTGAGACTGCAGGCACTCACCACCTCACTAGCTATTTTTGTATTTTTAGTAAAGACAGAGTCTTGCTTTAGCTTAGGTTGGTCAATTTTCTTTCTTTCTTTTTTTTTTTTTTTAAATATTTTTATATGCTACACAAATGGTCTATGAGTTTTCTCAAACTGTCAATAATCTCCAATATACTTTGAAACCACACAGTTCAGACTTATGTTCAAGGGTCAGCTGTGTTTTATAGATGACACACTCATCCTATATTTAACCCATTTTTGTTACAATTAAATAAATAGACCTAATTAACTTTTTGGCTGATTTTCAAGACTAACCAATTAAAAACGGAGGCGGCAGTGGCAGAGGAGTACTTCATGCAGGCATTTAGTGGTGAGAAGTGGTAGGAGGAGCCTGACCAAAAGGGAAAACAAACTCAGAACATAGTAAGTTCATGTCAGTTTGTGAGATTGTTTAAGAAGGTGAGATGATTAACAACTTTTTAAAGTGAAGAAAGTTGGAGCTCAGAGAGTCTCCAGTGCCTTTCTTTTGGGCTGGCAGCTGATAGGCTGGGTCAGAAATTGAACTTGGCTCATGAGATTCGACACCCTGTCAGTTGACTGGTGGAAATGCAGATAGCCAACCAGGAGGAGCCTGGCTGTCTTGGGGCATTATGATTGAGTGCCCAGCAGGATGGTGCTACTAATAATTGCCTAGAAAGGCTAATAAAGATTAAATCATGTTGATGGTGATCTGTTTAGAAAGATAGGAGAGTGTTCCCCATATGGAAAAGATTTTCATCTAGAATAATTTAAAATTAGAAAAAAAAATACTAGTACTCAAAGCATACAACCATAGATATCAGGAGAACTTAGTTGATCAAGGTAATTAATTTCTTAAGGTTCTAGAATGCTGTTTTTTTCTTTTTGTTTTTGTTTTGCTCTGTAGTAACACTTTTTTAAAAATTAAATGATAGCTGTGTACGTTAATGCAAATATGGGGTACGGTGTAGTGTTTTCATATACAATTTGAAATATTTTCATCAAACTGGTTAACATAGACTTTATGTCATTTACTTAGTTACTGTGTTAAGACATTTACACTCTAGTTTTAGAAGGATTCACTTACACCCTTGTAAGACAGACCATAGAGGTGATCTTTCCAATCACCCTCCCTCCATCCATCTGCCCTTCTCCCCTCCCCTCCCCCACCCCCTTCCTATATTCTTGGGCTAGAATTAGGTTGTAGCTTTCATTTGAGAACTATAAATTAGTTTCATAATAGGGCTATGTACATTGGATACTTCTTCCATTCTTGTGATACTTTGCTAAAGAAGATGTAGTAACACTTAAAAGGTGTTTTATGTATTGAAATACAAGGGTAAACCAGTGTAGTGATCTTTAAACTATTTTGTTGCAGTAAAAGAATTTTGTAAACTATGGATTTCCTCATGTATGTTTTCATTGACATTTAAATTTTTCATCATAAGTTTAAATCATTTGCTAATGATATAATTGTCACTTACTGTAAATACTAACTTTTCTTAATAAATTTGCTATAGCCTTTTAAAATACATTTATGTTAATCAATTGCGATAGCTTTATAATGGAAGGTGTTCTGTTGCCCATTTGTAGGTATGCTTTAGCAATCTGAAATTTTAGTGTTTTTTTTTTCCTGTGAAGTCTTACTTTATTATACTTTTCTCACCAAATTTTATTTATGGATCATTATATTTAAAAATCTAGTATTGAAGGGTGGCACCTGTGGCTCAGTGGGTAGGATGCCGGCCCCATATAGCCAGGCGCTGTGGTGGGCTCCTGTAGTCCCAGCTACTAGGGAGGCTGAGGCAAGAGAATTGCCTAAACCCAGGAGTTGGAGGTTGCTGTGAGCTGTAACGCTATGGCACTCTACGGAGGGCAACAAAGTTAGACTCTGTGTCCAAAAAAAAAAAAATCTGGTATTGAACACCCTATCATATTTCTGTGATAAAAAATTAATTTTCAGTGACCATATGGTTCTAAGTTATTTTTTAAAAGGTTATCATTAGGGTGATGATTAATATACTGTTGATCAAAATAACATGTTTCAATTCCAAATTTTGATAAATAATATTGGAGCTAAAGATATTTTATTGGAAATATATCTGTTAATGCATTGTTGGTGTTTTTCTTCTAATTAGTTCATAATTAGTTGGTGAATGCTATTCATTGAAGAAAGATTTTAGCATATTTTTTATTTTTTGATATATGCACTGTGAAATTTTGTTGACATAAATAAGTTGAAGAGAGGGAGACTATTTATATAGCAGTGTCACTCATTTCTTTGCACTCCTTCTGGATTATATTCAAAATCACAGTGATTTATCATTTAAAACTATCTTTAATGATTTATCAGCTGACAACTCAATTAGGTCCTTCTCCAATTTTATTCTAAGCAAAGAATTGGCAAAGTCACCTGAATTGAAAAAGAAGAGTGATTAATTATGGCCATTCACTTTTCACCAAGAGTATTTCTAATTGTCCCCTTGTGTACTGCACAGAGGTTTTTTTTTCTCTCCCTACCCCAAACAATGTCCCCGTCCCAGAGTGAGATTTTGATGGGTGAGCTGTAAAGTGGGAGATTGGGAGGTTGAGAAGGGGAAGGTGGGAAAGTTTAAGCTGCTCTCCAGGAGCCTTCTCAGGCAAGTCAGTTTTAGGAAAGGTACTTAGAAAGTTGATCTGGAAATTGATTTATTATCTGTGTGCTTGCATACCCTTTGGAAAGTCGTGAACTTCCAGGAGTTTGCGTACTTAGCTTTGATTGAATACTGTTATCCTAGAAGCCTGTACTATGGGGTGTTAATTGAATTATTTTTAAAAAATTTTCAATATGTTTATTTGTCCTCTGAATTGGAATATTGCTGGCTAAGGTAAATAGTTTATGTTGTGTAGGTTTTGATTGCTTCTGTGCATCTGTATATTAAATGTCTTTTCCTGAGCCAAGAGTCTTTCCTATTCTAATTCTCTATAAATTCTCCAGATCAGGAATAGCATTTGAACTGCTTGTAATTTTTCTCCCTGTTTATCTTGTAGTAGTTTTACTCACATTTAACGTTTTTTTGGCAGAGCATATCTAAAATAGTTTAATATAAGGAATTACATGCAATTTTGAGTAAATAATAAATAATTGGCCACATGAGAATACTTTTTGGTTCCTGGCTCATTTTGGGGGAGGGTATCAGTTCATAAAGTTACAAATAAAAGACCTCAGATACAATTTATATTAACTCTTCTCTTTTATAGAAAATGAAACCAGAAATGTTAAGCTAATTGTCCAAGGTCACAAAGATGGTAGCAAAAAAGTAAAACTGTATCTCTTAACTCCCAATATTAGACTACTTGCTGTATCACAGTTTTTGCTGCCTTTTGCTAAAATGCACACCTCACCTCAATCCTATTTAGTATTATTTCTCCTGGGACAAACGAGCTTTTGGTGATTCAGCATTATTTTTTAGATAGAAGGGCATTTAGTTTCTCATTGAAGACTTTCTCAAAAATAATATTCTTTACCCACTGACAAATACTTTCTGCTACACAGCAAGGCAAAGCCTGGGGACCACTAGCTGCAGGGCAGTGGCCCCGGGGAAGGGAGGGGATATTAACAGGTCAGAGTAGAGGTGGATTGGCAGAGCTGGTGCTCGCAGGAGGTGGGAAGCTTACATCATTTCCCTGCAACTGGGCTCTTGGAGGCTGTAAGGCCTTACTTTCCCCTGTGTAATAGTTTACCAGATTGACAGAGATTCGTAAGAGAAAGAAAAGGTATGGCAGGATGGATGCTCACCCTATTTAAAAATCTGTGCTATTAGATGAAACTGTCAATAAGTAACTAGAAGCAGCCAGGACTGTATGTGCTTCCCTCACCCCCAGCTCAGTTCCTTTCTGCTCCGCCCCATCCCTGCTCTCTGCTGCTCAGATCAGCTTCCTGCTTCTCGTGAAAGCTGTTCTCCTGTGAAACTGGTCTGCTTCACTGAAAGCGTTATGTATTCACAAGTCTGAGGCACGTTTCGTTGGAAGTATTGTTGGTTTAGTTTTCTTTAGCAGGTGGAAAGGGGAGGAAAGAATTAAAAAAAAAAAAGGCAGGCTGAAAAAGCAAAATCATCCTGAATTTTGTGGTCACATCGTGCCGGTGTTAGAACCAGCTCTGTAGACTGCCGCACTGAAAACATTTCTGTGAGAGGTATGTGCTCAAAACATGGAAAGGTGACTGTTGGCTGTGGAGCAGACTGCCCGGCAGCAGCTGCTCAGATGACTGTAAGGTCCTAATGCTTTCTAGTGTTTTGATATGGAAAGGGTGATCCTTACTGGAAACTTAGTACAGTTAACCAGCTTACTGGTTTAAAAGAGGTTAAATGTGTGCTTCCTCCTCCCCACATCAGGACTCCTGAAATACTCGTTTAGGCTGTAAATGTCTAGTCAAATCCACAGCGTCATTCCAGGCTCTTTTGGCGGTGCTTGTCTATAAACAAGATGATGGTCTTTAATACCTTTCTCATTATTAATGAACCACACGACAAAGATTAATGAGAGAGACTTCAAGTAGCCCAGAAGAAGCTTCGGATTCATTAGGAGCTTTTTGCACTGATGGCAAAAGTAAAAGGAAATGGGTGATGTTTTAGCGTAATCTAAAGTGAAAGTTTTAAAGTGTAGAGGGTGTGTTACATCTAAGTGGAAAAATCTGGAAGGGCCACTAAAATTTAGATGCATAAGCCACTACCGTTGATGCTGACCTGCATTAAGGCCAAAAGGCTTTGAACACACATGGATGTACCTTTTCAAAGGAGATTAAGAAATCTATATAAGTGTTTTTATTCAGTAATCAGAGAAAAGGATTAAGACCAAGAATATAACCGACGCATAAGGACTCATGGAGAACTGTACATTCATTACTAAAAATCCAAGCTTTTCTGTTACAGAAAGTTTTAGAAAATGTTAAAAGTAACAAAATCTAACACGTTATCATGTACACTGGCTAAATTACTAGTGGCAGTTGCTTGATTTTAACTATTTTATCATGGACGAAACTGGAGAGCTCTTGAATGTTAGTATGCTTTAAATTTATTTTATAAAATTTTGGAATTAAGTTTTTTTATTTACATAGGAAGTTGCTGGTACTGTTGTTTTCCACAAAGACGGTAGTGCTTACATCTTTGAAACCTCTTATTTGTGATTACAATATGCTAGCTATTGTAACTCCACCTAAATTTTTCCCTTTTAGAGAGCACACCATTTAAACCTCATTTCTTAAATATATGCAAAGAGGAATTAATCTTGGATACTATTAGGTTTTATAAGTTAAAAATATGAAAGTTTCTAGAGCAGAAAAGATCTGGTTAATAAATGCAGGTTTCTTACGAGAAATCTCCCCTACACCTCATACAGACCAGTGGCCATCTTGATTGTATAGGCATACCTTGTTTGATTGAGCTTCATGGATACTGTGGTTTTTCCAAATTGAATGTTTGTGGCAACATTGCATCAAGCAAGTCAGTTAGTGCCCTTTTTCCAACAGCTCATGCATGGTTCGTGTCTCTATGCCTAATTTTGCAATTCTTGCAATTATTTAAAAATTTTCAAATTATGATTATATCAGTTGCAGCAACCTGTAACGATGATCTTGATGTTACTATTGAAGTTGTTTTGGATGGCTACTAACTAGGTCCATAGAGATGAGACAACTTAATCAGTGAATGCCATGTCTGTTCTGATGGTTCTACTGCTCAGTTGTTCTCTCTTCTCTCTTACTCTTCTTGGGCTTCCCTATTCTCCATGACACAACAATATTGAAATTAGACCAATTAATAACCCTGTAATAACCTCTAAGTATACAAGTGAAAGGAAAAGTTGCACATTTCTCACTTTAAATCAAAGGCAGAAATGATTAGCTTAGTGAGGAAGTCATGTTGAAAGCCAGGATGAACCAATAGCTAAGACCTCTTGTGCCCCTCAAAATAAGCCAAGTTGTGAATGCAAAGGAAAAGTTCTTTTTTAAAATTATTTTATTTATTTTTTGAGACAGAGTCCCCACTGTGTTGCCCTTGGTAGAGTGCTGTGGTGTCACAGCTCACAGCAGCCTCAAACTCGTGGGCTTAAGTGATTCTACTGCCTCAGCCTCCCAAGTAGCCCGGACTACAGGTGCCTGCCACAACACCCGGCTATTTTTTTGTTGGCAGTTGTTATTGTTTTAGCTTGCCCGGTCTGGGTTCAAACGTGCCAACTTTGGTGTATGTGGCTGGCACCGTAACCACTGTGCCACAGGCGCTGAGCCAAAAAGAAAAGTTCTTGAAGGAAATTAAAAGTACATCACAGTGAACACATGAACGGTAAGGAAAACAGCCTTATGGCAGATACGAAGAAAATTTCCGTATACAAGATCAAAGATCTAGCCAGACACAACATTCCCTTGAGCCAAAGCCTAATTCAGAGCGAGTTTGCCTAACTCTCTTCAATTTTGTACGAAGGCAGAGAGAGATGAGAAAGCTGCTAAAGAAATGTCTGAAGCTAGTAGATGTTGGTTCATTGAAAGGAAGACGCCTTCTCCATAATACAGAGTACAAAGTGAAGCAGTAAGTGCTGATGTAGAAGCTGCAGTAAGTTACTTGGAGATCTCGCTAAGACCATGGATGAAGGTGGCCATGCTAGACAACAGATTTTCAGTGTAGATGATACAGCCTTCTATTGGAAGATGCCATCTAGGATTTTTATATAGAGAGGAAAAGTCAATGCCTGGCTTTAAAACTTCAAGGAACAGGATGACTCTCTTGTGAAGAGCTAATGCAACTGACTTTAAGTTGAGGCCTGTGCTCATTTACCATTTTTAAAACCTTAAGAATTTTACTAAATCTATTCTGCTTGTGCTCTATAAATGGAACAACAAAGCCCAGATGCCAGCACATCTGTTTACAGCATGGTTTAAATATTACTGCTTAGGGTAGCGCCTGTGGCTCAAAGGAGTAGGGTGCTGGCCCCAAATACTAGAGGTGGTGGGTTCAAACCCAGCCCCGGCCAAAAACTGCAAAATAAATAAATAAAATATTACTGCTCATTGATAATGTCCCTGGTCACCCTAGAACTCTGATGGAGTTATATAGAGAAATTAATGTTGTTCTCTTGCCTACTAACACAACATCTGTTCTGCAGTCCAAGGATTAAGGAGTAATTTTAACTTTCACTTATAATGTTGCTGTATCTGCCAAAGATTCCTCTGACAGATCTGGGTAGATTCAGTTGAAAATCTTCCCGAAAACATTCACCATTCTAGATGCCATTAAGAACATTGGTGATTCATGGGAGGAGGTCAAACATGAATATTAATAGGAGTTTGGAGGAAATTGATTCTAACCCTCACAGATGACTTTGAGGGATTTGAAACTTCAGTGGAGGAATTAACTGCAAATGTGGTAGAAGTAGCAAGAAGACTAGAATTAGAAGTGGAGTGTGGAGATGGGACAGAATTGATGTAATCGCGTGCTAAAGCTTGAAGACATGAGCAGCTCCTTCTTATGAATGAGCAAAGAAAGTGGTTTCTTGAGATAGAATCTACTCTTGGTGAAGATTCTGTGAACACTGTTGAAATGCCAACAAAGGATTTAGACTATTACATAAACCTAGTTGATAAAGCAGTGGAAGGGTTTGAGGGGATTGATGCCAATTTTGAAAGAAGTTCTACTCTAGGTAAAATGCTATAAAACAACATCACTTGCTGCAGAGAAATCATTTGTGAAAGGAAGAGTCAGTCAATGCAGCAAACTTCATTGCTGTCCTATTTTAAGAAATTGCTGTAATCACCCCAACCTTCAGCAACCACCACTCTGATCAGCAGCCATCAGTGTCAAGGCAAGACCATCCACTAGCAAAAAGCTTACAACTTGGCTGAGAGGTCAGAAGATCTTTAGCATATTTTAGCAATAGGTGTCTTTAAATTAAGGTCTGTGTCTTTCTTTTTTTTGGTACACGTGATGCTGTTGTTGATACTCAGTAGAATACAGTAAGTAGAGTGTGAAAATAACTTTTCGGTTTCCCAGTGCATATAAAAGCTTGACAACTGCAACTCACACAGTGTCTTTGAGGTATGCCTGTGTTACCTTGGTCATTTTAAAGTGTAGCTGCATATTAGAACACCCAGGGGAGCTTTTAATACCTACCATTGCCCAGGTCCTCCCCTAGAGATTCTAATTTAATTGGTTGGGGGTGGGGCATGGGCATTGATAGTTTAAACTATTCCCAGGTGTTTGTAATGTGCAGTCAGAATTGACAACAGTTGCCTTACCTAAACATTCCCAGTGCTGCAGAAGCTCATTCTGTTTTGGATACTTTCTATATCTGCTTTGGGATGTGTCCTCTTAGGCCTGAATTCCTGTGTCAGGTAGCAGCTCATTAGATATTTAATATTATCTTTCCCCTAATACTTTGAATTTGCAGGCTAATTACTCCTAGTTACTTTAGTCTTCAGAACTTGTTTTCAAGGTCTTTCGCCATTCCGGTCATTCTCCTTCTGGTATTGCCCTTGTTTGTCAGTATTATTCTTACATAGGTGCCTTGAGACCTAGCCTATCATTCCAGATGCGTGGGACCCAGCACAGGGTGCAGAGCACACAGTAAAGTTGTAGCTCCTTTGTTCTGGAGATTACGCTTCTGTTACTGGTGTCTAAGATTACGATAGATTTTTGGCAGCTTTGTCGCACTTGTAACTCATGTGGAGCTTGGAGTCAGCTCAGGCTCTTAGTTCTTCTTCATGTGAACTGACCTTAAATCTGGTCTCTCCTACCTCATGCTTGTAGATTTTTTTTCCCACTTTAGTGCCAGGATTTACATTTATACTTGTGAAACATAAGGGGAATACCCAGTTAGTTAGTTCTTTCACACAGGGAAAGTGATACGTCCATACTGAATGCCAGAAGTTTATTATCTGCATATAGCTGTAATTTAAAAGAGTGATCTAGGCCATTCTTTTGGATCCGCAGTTAAATTTATTCTTGTTAATTCAGTCCATCTTTTCAGTATTCCTTCTGAATCATTAGTTAAAACTTGGCTGTTCAGAGTTAAGAATCCATTTGACTATACATGGCCTATCTTAATGTTTATGTTCAATAGTTGGTCAAATGCTTTTCCAGAATTAAAATACATTATAACCATGGCATCAACTATTAGTGTAACATTTTTATTTTAAAAGGAAATGTGTTGTATTCCTTGTAACATTCCTGATTAATGACAGAAATAAAAGGAAATATTTTGCAGATGAGCAGGTTACTTGTCCAACATCACACAGCTGACTACTGTTGGGGCTGGAATTTGCTCTTGTACTTTTTGTATCAAACCATGAGTAGGTACAATTTGTCATTTGTGATAAGACTTCACAGATAACTGAAAGGAAATAAAAGCCTCCATGGATTCCTTACAATTTCTTCTTCTGGATATTTAATATTTTAACCTGCAGCATTTTAACATAGAACCCAGCCATTAATTTGTTATTCACTTAGTGTTCTGCCCAAAGAGTAAAATAAGTAGTTAACATTCTTAAGTTAACTTCAGAGAATAGTTGTCTTAGGAATTTGATATCCTTGCATCCTTTGGACAGTCGGAGATATTCTCCCCATCTCTCTCCTTCCTGAGCTCGCCCTCTCTGTCCCTCTCCCTCTCTCTGTCACTCTTCCTCTGACACAAGCACACAGTTCATGGTAGAGTAACATCATTCTGCTTATTGAATCACAGCATGGAGAGATTTTTGTATATTGGGGGAGACATAAATATTTAGTCCCCTAATTTTGCAGATGAAGAAACAGAGATATAGGCAGGGAAGATTTGCTGTAATCATCGTGGTCAGCCAGAGTACTTAGTACATAAACCATCCTCAGTGCATAAGATATACTTGGTAAATACCTGGATATTGCACTGCGTTCTTCAATACTATTTTCTTCTTCACATGGGAGTTAGATTTACTTTTCTTCTCTCTAAGCTTTGTCCTTCAACTCATTGTCTTAACAATTGAAAATGGAACAGATTTCTCAGGAATATCTACGACTTTAGAAAAGCTCCAATGAATAAAAGCTCAGATAACCAGGTTTCTTCTTCCTGCTCTCGACTTATAGGAAAATATGCTCCTTTTCTCTCCTTTACAAAATTGATTTTGAACAGTTGTGCTTTAAAAAAAGAAGAACTTTCCAAAGAATTAATAGCCCAGAGGCAGTGTGTGTGCATCTAACCTAAACGTCCACATCTTTGTTAGGGTCCAGTGAGAACTGATGCTCACAACAAGGTCGATGCTAATAGTGATAAGACCTACAGTCAAAAGTAAGAGATTTAATTATGTTCACTGTACTCTACTTACTAGAGCAAGAAAGTATACCTTAATACATTTTAGGATGGTTTTCTAGCAGTTGTTGAAACAAAAAAGCTATGTAAGTAAATATAGTCAGTCAGATGAGGCTGTTCCTTCAGCCTTTTGGTTAACACAGGTTTGAATGTATGTCTGCCTTCACAGCTTGGAAACCCAGGTTTTATAAACCCAAGGCTGGTGTAATATCAACAGTAATATAGCTGTACTTTTGGAACATTTCTTGCTTCCTCTGTCCCAGTATTTCCAAATGTCTGTTTTTCATTTTGTAACATCTTTTACATCATTCAATATTTGTTATAATTTTACATGGTTATTACACTTATCTCACATCCTAAAATTCATTCCTATAATATTTCATTATTTTTATGTTTCATAATGCTGCTTTTAACCAGATGTTTTTAGCAGGAAATGAGATTCAATGACTATATAGAACAATGAACCTGTATATATTATATATATATATGTTATATATATATATATATACATATGAACCATACATATGACAAATAGATAAAAGTATGATTACTAGTAGAATATGAAGAATAGTATTTCATATAATCTGTATTTATTATTAATTTAAAGCCAGAGATGAGAAGTTGGCAGGGGGAGGCGAACATGAAATTGGGAAACACAGATTCAGTATAAATGCTTTTGTTGTAGAATTTTAAAATATAAAGATATAAAATCCTAACTCCCCGAATGACTATTTAGAGAGTGCCTATAGACACATTATCTGGAGCTTCAAACACGTTACTTTTTACAAGGCACATTCTAATAATCATTTTCCTATATGTTTTTTCTTTGTATTTATTGTGAAGAGACAGGGTAGCATGCATCAAACTGCAGAAAGATTGTTGTATGGCTAAACTATAAGGCAAAAAAAAAAGGTATTTTTTTTACACAGTAAACTTAAAAATCTCTTAAAGTTTGTATGTATTGAAGTTGCCTCCAAACAATTGTAAAAAAGCAGTATGCTAAAGTATTCATAATAAATAAGTCATAGTTTGACTATAAATGACAAAGCTTCCTACAGAATTATTACCATATATTTAGAAAGCTCCAAGGAAAATAGATGTCATGTATCTATCAAGTGGCCTAAGTTAATGTAAATAAAGCACCGTGCCCAGTATGTGTGACTTATATATTGGAATAGAATATCCTTGCCCTTCCCTATCTGATGGGATTGATCTAAGGCCCCTGTAGGTACCCAAATCCATGCATGTTCACGTCCCTGATGTAAAATGCTATAATATGTATGTATTTGGATATAACTTACATTCTTTCATGTACTTTAAATCAGCTCTACATTATTTGTAATATCTGATACAATGTAAGTGTTGTGTAGTTACTACACTGTCTTTTTGTCTGTATTTTTTTATTTTATTTTTGGAATGTTGTTAATCTGTGCTTGACTCAATCTGCAGCTGAGTAGCCCTTAAATTAGGTGAGCCAACTGTATATTGATTTTTATCTTAGACGTTATTTTTCTGTGAATCTTAGAATTGTTTATTTTTTATTACAACACTTTAAACAAGTTGTACTTGAAGTTGTGTTAGTGTCCCTTTCATTATTTAACAAGTACCCTAGTCTGAGGGTTCAGGAAAACTGGCCTTAGAGGAGGGGAAGATAAGCTTAGATGTGAACCAGGGATGTTAGGTAGGTTGGGCTGGGAGTGGTGGGCGGGAAGCCTAGAGGCTCTGGAGTGAGATTAGCAGAATGCCTTGGAGAAAACTATTATTATGGCTGGAGTTTAGAAATGAGCATGGAAGACAGACTTTGTGGGATTTTGTGTGCTTTAGAGATGAGCGTGAAGAGTGGCCTGGAAGCCAGACTCTGTGCGCCTTTGTATGCCTTTGTGAGGATTATGGTAAGTACATTGAAAAGTTTTAAGCTAGGGAGTGAGGTGTTTGGATTTGCATTTTGTAAAGATCAGTCTGGTTGCTACAAGAGGAATGCTTTCGAACAGGGCTTAAGTGGGACTGCAGAAATCAGCCAGGAGGCTGTCACAGAGGTACTTCAACTGGGTAACAGCACTGGGGATGGGAAAAAGTAGACTGACCATGTATTTAAGAACTTGAATTAATGGTATTTTGTGATTGACTTGATGAATGAGAGGCAGAATAAACCACATACAAGTTTGAGTACCTGGGTGCACTGGATGGTATGGTGATGTCTTGAATTCATTCAGTCTTCTATAACAAAATACCATGGACTGGGTAGCCTGTTAACAACAGAAATAAATTTATTCTCGCACTGTGGAGGCTGGGAAGTCCAGAATGAAGACAGATACAGTATCTGTTTAGGGCTCCCTTGCTGGTTCATAGATGGTACCTGCTCACTGTGTCCTCACATAGTGGAAAGGGCAAGGCCACTGTAAGGCCTCTTTTATAAGGGCACTAATTTCTTTTAGGAAAGGTCCACTCCTGTGACCAAATCACCTCCCAAAGGCTACCTTCTAAGACTACCACCTTGAGATTTAGGATTTCAACATAAGGATTTTGGGGGAACACAGACGTTCAGACCATAGTGACACCTGCTCAAACAGTAAAAAGCCCTAAGAGAAGCAGATTTGGGGGAACATAGGGAAAAGATGGTATGTCTAAATGTACGTATGTTGAGCTTGAAGTGCTTGTGAGATACGTAGATTGAGGTATTCATTTAAAAGTAAAATGTGTTTGGACTTTTAGAAGGGAGGAATGAGCTTGAAATACAAATTGGGCAGTCATTGGCATACGGTAATTGAAGCCTCAGGATAAATGAGAGCAGCTAAGGAGTGTAGACTGAAGGTAAAATCTGGCTTGGTAACTGAAGCTTGAAGCCTTTGCAAAGGAGCCCATGCCCACCCATGGAAGAGAAACACGAGGAGAAGCATTCCCTACTCACCTGCTTTCTTTTGTTATTTTTTTAATCAGTATTGCTCTATAATTTTTTTTGCTAAAATTTTTTTGAGAAAATTGTAGAATCACATGTAGTTATCAGAAATACAGGTTGAATATCCAAAACCAAAACTTTAAAATGCCCCAAGATCTGAGAGTTTTTTAAGCTCTGTCATGATACTCAAAGGAAATGCTTATTGGAGAATTTTAGATTATGGATTTTCCAATTTGTGATGCTTAATTGGTACAATGTAAATACTCCAAAAATTGAAACGCTTCTGATCCAAGTCATTGTGGATTTTCTTTCTTTCTTATTTTCTTTCTTTCCTTTTTTTTTTTTTTTTTTAGTTTGTTTTGTTTTGGATATAGGGGCTTGCTCTGTCAATTAGGCTAGAGTGCATGGCCTAATCACAGCTAACTACAACCTCATATTTCTGGGCTCACAAGTGATCCTTCTTTCCTTCTTCCTCAGTCTCCCAAGTAACTGTGTGCTACCTTGCCTGGTTGTTTGCTTTTTTTTTTTTTTTTTTTTTTTGGTAGAGACTGTTGCTCAGACTGCATAGTGTTTTGGATAAGGGTTACTCAACTTGTAATACAGAGGAATTCCATGTGCACTTTACCTATGTTCCTTTGGTGGACATTTTTTATAAAACGATAGTACAGTATTACAACCAAGGTGTTCACACATGTATGGTCAAGATGCAGAGCATTGCTGTCACCCCAGTAATCCCTCATGTTGCCCCCACTGCCTTTCAGACATTTAGCTGTTCTTGATTTCTGTGATTTGTCATTTCAGGAATCTTATAGAAGTCAAATCGTATAGTAGGTAATCTTTTGAGATTGGCTTTTTTTCACTAAGTGTAATTCTCCAGAGATTCATGCAAGTTGTGTGTGTATCACGAATCCTTTTTTTCTCTTGAGTAGTACTCCATGGTATGTAGATACCATAGTTTGTTTTTAAGCATTCACCTGTTGAAAGATAGACTCCTGGGTTTCTATTTGGGGGCTATTCTGAATAAAGTCACTGTCAGCAGTCATGAATATGTTTTTGTGTGAGTTTTTGTCTCTCTTTGATAAGTGTCCAGTTAATGCAGTTGTTTGGTTGTGGTAGTTACATGTTTAGTTTTTGTTTGTTTGAAGAAACTACCACATCGTTTTCTAGAGTGGTTAGATTATTTTCATTCCTACCAGCAATATGTGAATGATCCAGTTTCTCTCAATTCTCACCAGCACTTAGTATTGTCATTT
Organism: Galagoides demidoff; assembly: GCA_963574575.1. Classification (NCBI taxonomy): domain Eukaryota; kingdom Metazoa; phylum Chordata; class Mammalia; order Primates; family Galagidae; genus Galagoides; species Galagoides demidoff. Next base: position 27,806 of record CAUYQV010074662.1, read on the forward strand.
TTTTTAACAGTTTAATCTGTTTAAGTGGATGCTTAGTGATCTCATTGTGGTTTGAATTTTCATGTATGTGATGGCTAATAATGTTGAACATCTTTTCATGTGTTTATTTACCATCTCTATATTTCTTTTGGTAAATTGTTTGCCCATTTTCTGATTGGATTTTTTTTTTTTTTTTTTTTTTTACTGTTTAGTTTTGAGAGTTTTTTATATACTCTACATGCTAGTACTCTTGTCAGATATGTGGTTTGCATGGGTTTTCTCTGTCTTTAGCTTGTGTTTTCATCATCTTCATAGGATTGTTGGCAGAACAAATGTTTTAAATTTTAAAGCCTAAATCATCAGTTTCACCTTTTTATGGATTATGCTTTTGGTGTCAAGTCTAAGAACTCAAATTTATCTAACTCTAGTTTCTGAGGGTTTCTCCCTCTCTTTTTTATTTTTCTTAAAATTTTGTAGTTTTGCCACCAGGTGCTGTGGCTTACATTTGTCATGCCAGCTATTTGGAAGGCTGAGTCAGGAGATTCACTTAAGCCTCAGAGTTAGAGGCTGCAGTGAGCTTTGATTATGCCACTAGCCTGGGTGACAGAGCCCAACCCTCTCTCTCTTAAAAAAATAAAAAAAAAGAAAAAAGATTTGTTGTAGTGGATGATGCCTCTAATCTCATCACTCTGGGAGGCTGACACAGGGCGGGTTGCCTGAGCTTAGGACTTCTAGACCATCCCGAGCTAGAGCGAGACCCTGTCTTTACTAAAATAGAACCCAGGAGTTTGAGGTTCTGTGGACTGTGATGTCATGGCACTCTACCCAGGGCAATAGAGTGAGACTTGGTCTCATAACCAACCAACCAACAAAAATATGTAGTTTGTTTGTACTTGTAAATCCATGATTTATATCATTTGAGTTCATTTTGGCATATGATGTCTTGGGTTGAGGGTCTTTTTTTGTTTTTGCGTGTGGATATCCACTTACTCTAGCATAATTTGTCTGCAAAGACTTCCTTCACTGAATTGCTTTTGTGCCTTGGTTAAAAATAAGATAGGAATGTTTGTGTGGGTCTAATTCTGAGTTTCTCTGTTTTTTTCCATGGATTTATATGTTTGATACTCCACTGCTATCACACATTCTTGATTACTGTAGATATATTATTCTTGAAATCAAGTAGACTGATTCCTCATACTTTTATTCTTATTTTTCAGAATTATTTTAGCTATTCTAGTTTGTTTGCCTTTCTATGTAAAATTTAGAATAATCTTTTTTTACCACGTAACAATCCTTTATTTTTTCTTTTAATTTTTTTATTAAATCATAACTGTGTACATTAATGCATTTATGGGGTGCAGTGTGCTGATTTTATATATAATTTGGAATGCTTACATCAAACTGATTAACATAGCCTTCAGCTCACTTGTTTAATTATTATGTTAAGACATTTATATTCTACTTTTTTTTTTTTCCAGTTTTGGCTGTGGCTGGGCTTGAACCCGCCACCCCTGGTATATGGGGCCAGTGCCCTACTCCTTGAGCCACAGGTGCTGCACCTATACTTTACTCTTACTAGATTTGATTATTCTTCTAGTATATATATCCAGAAGAATAATCTTATCTATATCTACTGTATCTACAAAATTTTTTTGTTGTTGTTGTTGTTAATAGGAATTGTGCTGTATCTGTATATTAGTTTGAGAATTGACATCTTTAGTCTTTTTTTGGCAGGGAGCAAAGTCTCACTCTATTGCCTTCTGGGTAGAGTGAGGTGGCATCATAGTTCACAGCAACCCCAAGCTGTTAGGCTCAAGCAGTCCTCTTGCCTCAGCCTCCCAAGTAGCTGGGACTAAAGGTGCCCACCACAATGCCTGGTTAGTTTTTCTATTTTTAGTGGAGATGGGGTCTCTCTCTTGCTCAGGCTGGTCTTGAACCCTGAGCTCAGGCTATCCACCTGACTCCGCCTACCAGGGTGCTAGGATTACAGGTGTAAGCCACTGCACCCGGCACATCTTTAGTCTTTCAATTCATGAACAAGGTATATAGTCTTTTCAATTATTAGGTGGTTCTTGATTTTTTTCATCAGATTTTATGGTTTTTATCACACATGACCTGGATGTGTTTTGCTAGATTTTCATTTAACTATTTTATTTTTAGCTGTTGTAAATGGTATTGTATTTTTTTGTACTTGTCTATATGTTCATTGTGACTATGAAAAAATATTTTAAGTTTGATGGGCACATGTTCATTACTTATATAAAAATAGAAATACAATTATTTTTGTATATTTAACTTGTATGCTTTGACTTTGGTAATTGTATTCATTTTAGGAGGTGTTTTTGTAGATTCTTTGGGATTTTCTGTATGAACATCTCATATGCAAATAGGGATAGTTTTGTTTCTTTCTGCAGTTCTGTATGCCTTTTATTTCCTTTCCTTCACTTACTGCACCAGCTAGAATTTTCAGCTCTGTGTGAGTAAGAGTAATGAGAGTGGACATCCTTGCCTTATTCCTGATTTTAGAAAAAAAGTATTCAGTCTTTTACAGTTATGTTAGCTATAGGTTATTTTTAGATGCTCTTTTATCAAGCTAAAGAAGTTTCTCTTCATTCTTAACTTGGTGAAAAATTCTTTTTGTCATGAATGGGTTATTGAATCATATCTAATGATCTAATTTTTTTGCATCAATTGATATGATCATATGATTTTTCTTCTTTGGCCTGTTAATATGATAGAGAACATACAAATTTCTGATTAGTTAGGTTGTATAGTTCTATTCTTTGTTTCTTTCTTTCCTTCCTCCCTGCCTCCCTTCCTCTCTCCATCTTACTTTGTCTCCCTCCCTCCCTCCCTCCTCTCTCTTCCTTCTCTTCTCTTTCTTTTTCTTCCCTTTCTTTGGTTTTGCCTCATTATGTTACCCAGGCTAGAGTGTAATGGCATGATCATAGTTCACTAAAACGTAACACTCCGGCTCAAGTGATCCTCCCACCTCAGCCTACTGTGTAGCTAGGACTACAGGTATACACTATTACACTTAGCTAATTTTCTTATTTTTGTAGAAACAGGGTCTTGCTATGTGGCCCAGCTTGCTCTTCAATTTCTGGGCTCAAGTGATCCTCTGGCCTTGACTTCCCAAAGTACTGGGATTACAGGTGTGAGCCTGGCCATTGTATAATTATGTATTCCTGAATTTTATTTGCTTATTTTTTATTGTTTGAGATTCATTGAGGTTACAAAGAATTAGGGTATACTGATTGCATTTGTTAGATAAAATCCCTCTTATAACTGAATCCTGCTTGCTTATTTTTTATTAGAATTTTTTGCCCTTACATTCATGAGGGTCATTTGTGTGTACCTTTTTCTTTGTGCTATCTTTGTATGGTTTCAGTATGAAAGTGATAACAAAATTGTTTTTCTGTATTCAATTTTATTCTTTCCTAGTCTTTATTTAATTTTCTTTCTGTTTTTCCTTGGTTTTATTTTGATCTTCTTTCAGGTTCTTGAGCTGGAAATTTATATTATTGATTTACAAGAGTTCCTCTTTTCAAAAAAAAAAAAAAGAAAAAGGCTGGGCACAATGGCTCAGACTTGTAATCTAGCACTTTGGGAGGCTGAGGAGGAAGGACGATAGCTTTGAGGCCAGAAGTTTGAAATCAGCTTGGGCAACATAACAAGACCTTGTGCTACAAATTTCTTCCTTGCACTGCTTTATCTAATCTATGTCCTGCAAATTTTGATAAGCTATTTTTAAAATTTTATTTAGTACCTTTTTTCTTACTCCTTGAGATTTTTGACCCATGGATTATTTATAAGTATGCTGTTTAGTTTCTAAGTGTTTGGGAATTTTTTTTTTTGAGACAGAATCTCACTATGTCACCTTGGTAGAGTGCTGTGCTGTCGCAGCTCACAGCAACCTCAAACTCTGGGGCTTCAGTGATATTCTTGCCTCAGTCTCCCAAGTAGCTGGGACTACAGGCGCCCACCACAACACTTGGCTATTTTTTTGTTGCAGTTGTCATTGTTTAGCTTCCCCAGGCCGAGTTTGAACCTGCCAGTCTTGGTGTATGTGGCTGGCACCATAACCACTGTGCTACGGATGCCAAGCCTTTTTGTTATCCTTCTGTTATTAATTTCTAATTTTATACATTGTAATCAGAGAACACACTCTATATGATTTCTTCTTCTAACTTTGTTGAACAATTTGTTTTATAGCCTAGCATTATGTAGTCTATCTTAATTTGCATTCCTTTCGGTAAAAAAGAATTTTATTTTGTTGTTGAGCCAGATCATGTATAATGTTCATTAGATCCCATTGGTTGATGATGTTGTTCTTGACTATCCTTTCTGATTTTCTGTCTGTTTTATCAGTTGCTGAGAGAAGGGTGTTTGGTATTTTTACTGTAGTATAATTGTAAGTTTGTCTATTTCTCCTTTCTATAAGTTTTTACTTTGCATAATTTGTAGCTGTTTTTGTGCATGAACATTTAAGACTTTGTGTCTTCATGGTGGTGTGACACTTTTATCACGATGTAATTTTCCTGTCTCTGAGAATTTCTCCCCCCGCCCCCCCAGGTCTACTTTTTCTGATTAATATAGAATTCCTGCTTTATTTTGATTAAGGCTTATATGATTTATCATTTTCATTCATTTCCTTTCAGCCTACCCATGTCATTATATTTGAAGTGAGTTTCTTGTAGACAGTATATAGTTAGACCAAGTTTTTTAACCATTGCCAATCTATTGTTTAGTTAGTATACTTAACTCCCTTTTCTCTGTTTACTTTCTTCATTTGTAATACAATTATCTTAAATACTTCCTCCATTTAGAAACACATCATACAGTGTTATAGTTTGTTTCAACCATCAAATACAATTTAGAAAATTCAAGAGAAGAAAGATAACCTATCGTATATTTCCCGTTTTTTTTTTTTTTTCTTCCTAATGATCCAAGGTTTCTCTTTTCCTTTTTCCCTTTGTTTGTTGAAACTTCTTGAGCTGCTCTTTTAGGGTGAGTACGTTGATGAAAATTCTGATTTTTCCTTCATCTGAAAGTATCTTTATTTCATTTCATTCCTGAAGGATATTTTCACTGGGTATAGGATTCTAGGTTGAAAGTTTTTTCAACCTAGAATTTTCCTTTAGCGCTTGAAAAATAAGCCACTTCTTCTGGCCTCTAAGATTTCTGATGAGAAATCTGCTGTCATTTGAATTATTATTCCTGTATAGGTAAGGTATCTTTTTTTCTTGTTGTTTTCAAGAGGAAAGGGAGATGATTAATTTTCAGAAATTTGACAGTGATGTGTCTTAGAAGGTAGGGGTGTGTGTGTGTGTGTGTGTGTGTGTGTGTGTGTGTGTAGGTGTAGGTCTCTTAATGAATTTGGGAAGTTTTTAGCCATTAAGTACTTTTTAGCCCTGTCTTCTTTCTCCTTTCCTTTCTGGATTCCAATGACATAGATTTTAGATCTTTTGTTATGTTTCATAAGTCCCCAACACTGTATTTAGTTTTTTCAGTGTATTTTCTTTCTTTTGTTCAGCTTGGGTAATTTCTATTGCTTTTTTTTTGCTCTTTTACTGATTATTTTCTCTGTCCTCTCTATTCTGCTGTTGGGCTCATTAACTCATAACTTTGGTTATTGAGTTTCTTAGTTTCAAAATATTCGTTTGGTTCTCCAATATATTTTCTGTTTCTTTGCTGAGATATTTTTTGTTTTGTTTCAGTCATGTAATTGAAGCATTTCAGTGATGGCCACAATAAAGTCTTTGTCAGATAATTCTAATATCTCTTTCATCTTTGTTTCTGTTAATTGTATTTTTTCATTTAAATGGAGATCATCCTCTTTTTGGTATAAGTGACTTCAGTTAAAACCTGGATATTTGGGACATTATGTTGTGAAACTGTGTATTTCATTTGAAACTCCTGTTTTAGCTGTGACCTTTGACACTGCTTTAGCAATGAAAGGAGGTGGTACTATTTAATTATTGCAAGATGAGCAGTCTTGGTTCCTACCTGGCCTCCATTGATACATGGGGTTCCTTGTTACTGCTGGATGGAGGTGGGGCTTTTCAATCCCCATTAGGCTTCCACCTAACTGGCAGGAATTAGTGCCTTATTATTGCATTTTTTTTTTTTT
>CAUYQV010074667.1:0-10949 GCA_963574575.1 Galagoides demidoff
TGTTGTCTTTGTAGCTTACAGCCTAGCCATGTTCAGGGCACATCTCACATTTTGCTCCTATGCTACCTTTCCTCAACTCTAAAAATCCTTAGACAACATGGTGGCTTATCCCTGTAATCCCAGTTCTTGGGAGGCTGAGGTGGGAGGCTCTCCTGATTTAGGCCAGGAATTTTTTTTCTTTCTTTCTTTTTTTTTTTTTGAGACTCACCATGTCACCCTCGGTAGAGTACAGTGGTGTAACAGCTCATAGCAACCTCAAACTTTTGGGCTTAAGCAATTCTCTTGCCTCAGCCTCCTGAGCAGCTGGGACTACAGGTGCCGGCCGCAATGCCTGGCTATTTTTTTTTTTGCAGTTGTCACTGCTGTTTAGCAAGCCTGGCTGGTAGCCAGGTGTATGTGACTGGCGCCCTACCCACTGGGTACCTCACTGCCCTAGGCCAGGAACTTGAGGCTAGTCTGGGCAACGTAGCAAGCCTTCCATATCTAGAAATATTAAAAAAAAAATTTAGCTGGGCATGGTGGCACACACCTGTGGTCCCAGCTACTCAGGATGCTGAGATAGGAAGATCACTCAAGCCCAGGAGTTGGAGGTTACAAAGAGCTACGATAGTGCAACTGGACTCCAGCCTCTGTGACAGAGCAACACCCTGTCTCTGAAAAATATAGTCAAATAAAATAAAATAGTAAAGTCCTGGACATTGAGAAAGATATTTTGGCTTTGTTAGAGTTGGAGGAGGAAGCTTCATACCTCAAAACGAGAAATTTAGGAAAGCAAGATGATAAATAATCCAGTAGCAAAAGAGGCTAATGAGCAGATCATGACCTGCCCTCTAACGAATTCTTGCTTTCCAGTTGACTAGTCCCTTTATAGTTTCCTCTTTACTTGTCCTTGCCCACTACCAATCACTTTAACATCTCTTTCATTTGCACTTTGAGCTTAATTTCACATTCTCCCCTGTTGTACTTCCCCTAAATATCTCCACTCAAGGTCAGTCAAACCATTCCCTGCTAAATGTGTCCTTTATCAATAGTAAAATGTAGATAATTCCTAATTTGCAGAGTTGGTGTGAGCATTAGATAAAGCACACATAGGTAGAAATAGGCCTCTCTACTAGATCAAATTTACCTCCTTTGCTCACTCCAGGTATCATATGGATTCATCTGCCCCAGTATCTAAATATGGCAGCACATAGAAGGGGTCTTTAAAAGGGAACATTTAAAATAGCAGTGAGTGATTAGTTAAGAATGACTGATGTGGCTCAGCGTCCATAGCACAGTGGTTACGGCACTGATCATGTGCACCAAGGCTGGAGGGTTCGAACCTATCCTGAGCCAGCTAAATAACAATGACAACTGCAACAAAAAAAATTAGCGAGGCGTTGTGGTGGGTGCCTGTAGTCCCAGCTACTTGGGAGGCTGAGGCAAGAGAATTGCTTCAGCCCAAGAGTTTGAGGTTGCTGTGAGCTATGATACTACAGCACTCTACTGAGGGCAACATAGTGAGACTCTGTCTCAAAAAAAAAAAATAGAATGACTGAACTCACACCATGTAATGAGAAGCCCATGTTTATTGTGCATCAATATGAAAAGACAGCAGCTATAAAGGCTTTCTGGTAGATGTGAAATGTCTCTCATTATTTCTCACTATGGAATCACTGGTGACTAGATCAGCATGGCTGAAAAAAGGATTCTGGTCTTACCAGAATGCTCTCGTCCCTCACTGAACACTCAGACTTCCCTGGGTACCCCAAATGGCCCTATGTTGTGGTACCCCTATTTCCAACCTGGGAGTTCTGAGGGTTTTCAGACTTCTGCTTTCTCTTTTGGGATGCAGTTATTGCATAGCCCCAGCAGTGGAGGAAGAGAATTGAAAGAACTTCTCAGTTGAAGTGAAAACGAAAGATGTCCCATTGCCCAGAAATACAGGTGGTTGTGTAAAACTGTTTAATATTCTTAGGCAACGGCGTTTGGGGAAATTACTATTTTATAAACAAGGTAGACTTGACTTCCTGAGATAGGGTTTAGTTAATTAATGGATTAATTAATTTAGAAGCAGGGTCTCACTCCGTCACCTAGTGTAGAGTATAGCAGCATAATCGCAGCTCACAGCAACCTCAGACTGCTGGACTCCAGTGATCCTCCTGGGCTGCTGGCCTCTTGAGTAGCTGGTACTACAGGCATATACCATCTGGCCAATTGTTTTATTCTTATTTTGGTAGGAAGGATGTCTTATATCGGCCTTATATTGCCCAGGCTGATCTTGCACTTCTGGCCTCAAGAGATTCTTCCCTCTCTGTCTCTCAAAATGCTAGGATTATAGGCATGAGCCACCATGTCCAGCCTAATTAATTTATTATGTAAACTTTATTAAAAGTGCCTCTAAGACAATCGGCATTGTTTTAAGCACTGGGAGTTTGGCAGCAAATTAGGCAAAGACTTTCCCTTCACTGGGCTCACGTTCTAGTGGGGGATTATAGACAATAATCAATGTATTAATATAATACCAGATAGTAATAAGTCATAAACAGAAAAAGTAGAATAAAGGAAGAAGAGGGAAGAAGGGGAGGCCTCTCGGAGGAGGTAATGTCTGATCAGAGACTTCACTGAAGGGAAGGAGAGACTCATGTCAAGATGTGGGCCCTAAATTCAGATGTCTCAAAGGCCAGAAAGAAGATCAGGATGACTGAAGGAAGTGAGCTAGAGAGAAAGTGGCAGAAGATGCAATAATTGAGGTCAGGAGAGGCCAGGTCATGTAAGGCAATGGAGTTCTTAAACAGAACCTTCCAGCTGAGTGTTGAGAAATTTATGAGAATGTATTAGTTGGCAAAATGTTCGGGTGCTACTAGCATTAGTGGATGTTAAGAACCATAAAGAGTCTGATAATTCATCCTAGTGCAAGTCAGCACATTACCCTGCCACAGTTTCAGGGATGTTGATGGAAGACACAAGACTTTTGGGTCAGAGATGCAAGATAGTTTGTTACTCACAGCAATCGGAGTAGCCAGAATATTAGAATTGGTGCCAAGTTGCAATTCCCCGAGGGCAATATTAAAAGGGCCAGGGGATACCCTTACAAGAGAAACCCTGAGCCTAGAAAACTCAAGTCTCTGTTTTGCTCTAGAGCAGTGGTTCTTAACCTTCCCAATGCCGTGACCCTTTAATACAGTTCCTCATGTTGTGGTGACCCCCAACCATAAAATTATTTCTTTGCTCTAGAGAGAGACGTTATTTCTATCTTCCAAGGCTGTTATACAAATGTGCTTTTAAAATTGGTTTGTAAAAATAGCTATTAGTGCCTTGCTCATAAGACATATAGAAACAAAAGAGACCCATAGAGAATTGTTTCCCAATTCCCAGTTGGTTCAGGATCATGGAGGATAAATATCCTGTGATTCATGGTGAGGAATGATTCTGCCCAGACCATGTGTTCTTTACATGTTATAACATGAAAGGTCTTGTAGCAAAGACAAAGAATTTATTTTTGTACTAAATGATGGTAAGAAATTATAAGAGAGTTTTGAGTAAGTTTTTAAATCTTTAAAAAAGGTTCTTCTCACTGCTAAGTGGTAAATAGAATGAGGGAAAAGTTGGAGGCAAAGAGAGGAACTACGAGGCTGTGACAGGTAAGAGGGTGTAGTTGCTAAAGCTGGAGAGAAGGGAGCAGAAGAGCTGGTAATTAAGATGTGGGGAAGGAGGAAAAGCCAGTCAGCTTTAGGATGTGTTTTGAAGGTAGAAGAGATGTGACTTACTGATGGACTGAATGTGATTTGTGAAGGAAGAGCAATAGGATAGATAGTCCTGCCATTTCTTGAGATGGGTTTGGAGTATGGGAGAGAGGAGTTCTGTTCTGGACATTTTAAGTGTGAAATGCCAATAAATTAGACTGGCAGAGAGAACCTGAAATCCTGTGTTTCAGGTTCCTGACATAGACCGGGTCCTATTTAAAATGTTAGTTTCCTTAGCTTCCTTCCCTTTTGTGGTATTTGACAGTTTTAACAACTCCTTCCTTCTAAAAATTCTGTTCCTTTTGCTTCTGCAAACATCTTTCTGTCTTTACTCTGTAATCTCTGACACGGTTGATAGTTCCTCTTCTTGGACACCTTCCTTGCATATTGGCCTTTTCCAGTATTTTGTTCTTGAAGCTCTTCTCACTTCACATTTTGGTGTTTATCCTTCCAATCTTTTTCTTGAATGTATACATATGTATGCACACATACATATGTAACATACTGAGCTCCTCACTACAGACAGAGCTATCATGGGCCTGTTTCATTAATTATAGAAGTTATAAATATCTTCCATGTCATCACAAAGTTTTCTAAAACACCACTAAAGAAATTCCATTATTTGGGTATATCAGTTTAGTTAATCCTGCATTATATTTTTACATGCTGTTTTTTTTTTTTATTTGAATTGCTTCCAAAGTTACAGCATAATTGCAAGCATAGTGCAAAGAACTCTGCTTTTCCTGAGCCCTTTGAGAGTCAGTTGCTGCACGGTGCCCCATCAGTGTGTGTTTCCCACCAGCAAGGACCCTAGTTGATCACATAGATCATTCAAGCTTGAAAATTAACAGTGATATCTTGGCACCATCCCATCCACAGGTCTCATTTGAGTTTCACCAGTTTCTCCAAAAGTGTCCTTTTAGAGCAAAAGGACCCAGTCCCCAGTGACGAGCTGCCCTTTTTAATCCCTTCTCCGGAGTGCTCCGCACTCTGGAACACACCTCCCCGGGTTCTCCTTAATGCTGAGACACTTCTGAAACATTAAGTCCAGCTATTTTGTAAATTGTTCTTCAATTCTGATTTGTCTGATGTTGAATCATGATTAGATCTGGGTTTTGCATTTTTGTAGAATTTCCACAAAAGTGATTTCTTTGCACGTCTCACTATGTCCGCTCACGCAGCACGTGATTTCAATTCCTCCATTATGGTGTTTTTGATACTGAAGGGGTACCTGACAGGTCTCTTCAGTCTAAAATCATTCTATTTCCTGTGTTATTAATATATATCTGGGGAGAAGTTGAGACTATGTAAATATCCGATTCCACATTTAGCTTTTATCCACCAATTTTAGATTCATTGACATTTCTTGGCTGCTTTAATCATTGCTACTATTATTGCCAGTCGGTGATTCTCTGATTCTATTATTGCTTTTATATTTTTGGTTTTAATTCTACTGTAAGGAAGAGCTTCCTATTTTCTGCATTTATGCACTCATTAACATTTACACTGAATGGTTATGGTCATGACTGTCATTATTTATTTTGATCCTTCCAATTTTCCCACGTTTGGCCAGTCGGAGCCTTTTCAGGGTGGCGTGTGTTCATATGGCCTCATTCATAATTCTTAGAGAAGATTCTTACTTTCTGTCACAGCAAGATGTTTCAGACTCTTCATGTACTTTCCTTATGCCCAGTTCTAGGATCAGCTATTTCTCCAAGAAATCTTCTTTTCTTTTCTTCTGCAGAATGGTACTTTACAAATCTGGGTATACTAGTTGCTTAAAGCTATTGAGCTGTTACTCTTTCAGCCCACTCAGCAAGCAGAGCTAGGATGTGTATGTGTGTGTGTTTGTATCTATACGTGTATACACACACGACACACACAGGTACACATGAGTTCACACTGGTCCTGTGTACCTCCAATGCTAACCCAGCCCCGCTGGTGCAGCTAGCTTCCCCCCTTTGCATGTTTGTAGCTCCTTTCTCCCACAGTGGGGAGTGTGGATCCCATCACCCTCAGTACAATGTTTGCATTTTCATTGTCATGCAAATAATATCGATCAATGAGTAATTCTACCAGCCATCCCCCATTTGTGCTTCTTTACCCACCCCCTGCCCTTTGGGTGGAAAGCTTCACACCCTGCCAGGCTTTAACTCCTTGAATTAAGCTGCTGCCACCACCATCCACAGATGCTCCCTGTATCTTGCCTGGGCTCCACCACCCTGCACCAAGGTGCATGAATGCCCTTCACACCTCACACCAGTGCTGACCTTAATTTACCCACCTGATTACTTTTGATTACATTAAGGCAGGCGGGCAAGCCAGGCAGGATGGCAGGACAGCCCACCTTTCATTTTTAAGGCTTTAGGTTGTATCCCACCTGGGGTTCTTATAAACATCTCTCTTGTCACAGATTATTGCATTTTTTAAAGATAAATCTGCTATATGTCACTTAATGTCTTATATCCTGAAACCCTAAATAAAAGTAATAGGCTCAGGTTTAGCCTCTATAAGATTCCATTTATCTATCCAAACCTTAGAAAAATACTAATAGTATATTGTTGGGAAGGAGGTAAGGGGGAGTGAGCAGCAGTACTCATTAGCTTCATTTCAGTGAATAATTCTACAGGGTCTTCTATATGGACAACCTTTGCCTTTAATTTTTTTTGTCTCCACAGACATTAACCTGCAAAACCTACTTTTGCGATTCAGCTGGTTCAATTCTCTAATGTCAAAATAAATCAAACTGAGTATATGACATCAAATTCACCAATGTTGTTTGACATTATCTAAATGAACACTTGTGTATTTTGTTCTTTCTTTTATGCCAGAAAAATTTTAAAAGAAACAATTTTACATTATTTGTTGCTTTAACTCTTTTTACTGTGGTGGTGGTTCCTCTTTTTTTTTTTTTTTTTTTTTTTTTACAGTTTTTGGCCGGGGCTGGGTTTGAACCCGCCACCTCCGGCATATGGGGCTGGTGCCCTACTCCTTTGAGCCACAGGCGCTGCCCTGGTTCCTCTTTTTATTTGGTAGAGAGAATTCACCCCAGGAAAAAAATACTCTGGAAATTCCCATAAAAAGAACCTTGACATCATCCGAGTCATTTCCCAGTTTTTATTAACTTTTCTTGCTCAGACATGTTATGACATCATATTAGAAAACATTAGAATTCAGTTTCTTGACGTCAGGGTGCTCGTCCTATGCAAATTCTATTCACAAGATTCCCCACCATTCCTTGTTTTTCATGGAATCTAGCTAAGTGTGTGATATTGTTGTCATCTGGGAGTGAATGATGTGATTTTAAAGAAGCCACTCATTCTAATTTCAAATCTCTGTTGAATAAATCAGCTGTAAATAAATCTGCACTTCTGATAGTCTGTCTCTCCGAACTTAGTCTCAAAGGAGAGTCTGTGTAAAAAAACAGGTGGGGAAGAAGATTGGTGATAATGTAAGAGTTGGAAATTCTCTTTCTCAGGTACCCTCTTAAAAATTCACAAAGCATATCAGTGTAGTACAGAGTCTGGGACGCCTCCAGCTTAAAAAAAAATCTTTTTTATTTTTCTTAATCCAGTTTCCCAGATGTATTGACCATCCATGGGTGTGCACATGCCAGCTCGGATGCTGATACTGTTGCCACCCTCCAAGGGCTGGCTTTCACATGACACACTGTGACAAACGCAGACTTTCCTAAGTGAGATGATGTGGTTTATTGTTTGCAAATTGCTCCCTGGAGTTAGGAGAGAGCTTTTCAGTTAGTTGTTGCCCCTTGCCACAGAATCACACCAGTAGATCCATTCTGAAAACTCGCCCAGAGCTAATTGAAGACTCTCAAGTGCTCAGGTGAAAAGTGAATGATGGTTATTTAAAAGAAATCAAAGGCAAACTTGTTCTTCATTTTAAAACAGGATAGAAATAGAAAGAAAATACCATGTTGTGACAGTTCTGGACTTCACCCGGTGCTTTTCTTTTTCAGCTGGGCACCAAAGAAGGCTACCTCACCAAGCAAGGGGGCCTGGTCAAGGTAAGGAAGTGTGGTTTGCTCATGCCAGCCGAAGAAAACAAGAACGGGGCCATGCAGCTGCAGTTCTCATCTTGACCGTTTTTCTTTTACCTACATATAATATTTACCTGTTTCAAGAGTTTATTTTATGTCATTTTTATCAAAATTCTGGAAAATGACTTGAGTATTCTTTGCAAAGCCCTGCATGAGCATAGCCTATAGTTAATTCACAAGAAAACATACAATTCTTTTAATGAAATAATTGAAAAGATAGAAAATTAACTCTAGAACATTTCCTTCCTTTACTTTTTTTTGTTTTTTAAAAGAAAAGAAGAAGTGAGAATTGTCTAAAGTATTTACCTAAAGGTAGACCAAAAACATCACTGGCGCTAATGAAACTGTTCTGATATCCACAGAATGACACAATTTAGGACTTTACAAGTTTATGGTATCCCACTGTTCCCCAATTACGTGATTATACCTTTAAAGTTCCTCTATTTCAACGTGCCAAGACCTACATAGAATGTGTCTGCTCCTTCCTGTTTTAAGAGTCAGTGCACTTAATCTCACCAGTACCAGCCTGCTTGGAATCAACCTGATCTTTTTGCTCTCTGGTCCCTAGTAGATTGGATGCTCTCTGAGGAGTGACATAATTTATGTTCATAGAATACTTATTTTTAAGTCCTCTGTTACTTCTTTTAACTGGGCACAGTGACACCCAGGACAGATTAGGGCTCCTCTAGTATATAAGAGCATGAAACAACAGTTTGTACCTCCAATGCTATGCAATTCTTAGACAAGAATATTGTATGGTTCATGGTTTCTAAATCTTGCTTTGCTTATGTGTAAGACAAGAATGCTAATATTTGGCATTGTTGTATAAGGATCAGCTATCACACACATAAACCTCCAAGGATAGTACATGGTCTATGTAGGTGCTCAAAAAACACTATTTTATTATAGAGTTAATAAAATTGAAATTTTAGTGGTTTGTTATACATCACCTTGAATATTTATGGTAGGCTTTTTATTTTGATTTAAAACATAAGCTAGTGATATCCCTGGTTCATTGTGAACTTAATGTATGTAATTAATTTTTGTAGATATTTTGAAACTTATTTCTCAGAAATAACTCACAAGGTTTTATTCAGGGATATTGTATCTAACTTTTTAGATCTTTTTTAATGCTATAATCTTTATTTTTTTATTAAGTCATATACACATAAATCATGAATACATTTATGCATATGTGGGGTACAATGTGTTCATTTTTTTATACAATCTGATGTGCTTACATCAAACCAATCAACATAGCTTTCACCTCATTTACTTGATTATTGTGTTAAGACATTTATGTTCTACACTTGACAGATTTGACTTGCACCTTTGCAATATGCTCCAAAGGTGTGGTCCTGCCGTTTACCCTCCCTCTATCAAACCTCCTCCCTCCCCCAGTAAATTATCTAGTTTAAATATTGCATTCCTGTATCCAAAACCTGTGTGTTTTAATAATTTTTTTTTTCTCTCAGACCTGGAAAACAAGATGGTTCACTTTGCACAGAAATGAACTGAAATACTTCAAAGACCAGATGGTGAGAAATATGACAATACATTTTCCCTTTAAAATCAACTCTCTAGATGAAAGAACTATCTGCCCTTAAAATCTCTGAAATGCTCCTTATGTCTGCCTGAAACACCCAACAAATGATTGGACTATATGAGTTCTTGAGTCCTGATAAATGCAGAAATCTTTTGCAAAGATGAGATAAGCTATATGCCAGACATCGCTCTCTTGGAGTGGTGTAACTATAGCTCCTCAAGGCACAACATTCCTTGTGATTGGGCCAGTGGAATTGTTCTCTTGCCACAATTTATTAACTGCCACTAAGCAGCAATTTCCCCCTTTATTCAAAATCAGTATGTCCACTTCCCAAACCCATTTTATTCATCCTGTTTAAAATTATTAATTTTTGTTTTCCTTATGCAAAATTTCTGAGAAGGTAGAAGTTTAAAAATTATGAGAAGGTATGACTCTCATGTTTTAAAATTCATTTTAATCAAATATCAATTGATAAAGGCAATCTCTTCATTCCCAGTTTCATAAAAGGCTAATTTCAAAACCAGGAGGAGGGGTGGCTTTTGTAATTTTTTTCCTATTACGTATATCATTCCTCTTAGGGAAGGAAAAGTTGACATTTGCACCTAGTAAAACATTCGTTAGGGGAATAAATGATTGACAAATTTGGGTGGGGTATTTTTATGATGGCATTTTTTCTTTTTCTAAAGTCTCCAGAACCAATTCGGATACTGGACCTAACGGAATGTTCAGCTGTACAATTCGATTATTCACAGGAAAAAGTAAACTGTTTTTGGTAAGTTGTTTCATAAAGGAAATGTTTCTAAAAGTCTTCTTGCTAGCCACTTTATTTTAGTGAAGGAATGAAAGGCTCTATGTCTTAACGTCTACAATGTGGGATGTGCACACATCTCAGGAGTGCTTCCAGCTGAGTGTGCCATCATACCACATTTAAAGTGGCTGAAACAGTAGGTGGGTCAGCCGGCGTTGCGTTGTGCACTGAAGTATGACATCCGTAAGAAGATGGCATTCACGTTTTAGTCAGTTTTATTTCCTTGAGGATTCTTCCCAATTTTCATTATAAGTTTATTGACTCTAATGTTGAGTGATTTGTAGTGTCATGGTAATTTATGGCAGCCGGCACAGAAATGTTTGTTCCGGTATCATGAGCATATTATGATATTTTTCTAGCTATAAGAAGTATCCTGAGATAAGAGTGTCTTATTTCTCACCATCTTTCATTCTAGAGTTTTTTGAGCGTGCACAAATTGAAAGACCTAAATATCTATCAATACCTACCCGTCGCCCTGTTGCCTCAGTTATTAGTACTTTGCCATGTTTGTGTCATCTTCTTTATCCACTTTTTTTTCTTTCTGAACCAACTGAAAGTAAGTTGCAACCATCATGGCTAGACGCCTGTGGCTCAATCGGCTAAGGCGCCAGCCACGTACACCTAAGGTGACGGGTTCGAAGCCCCAGCCCGGGCCTGCCAAACAACAATGATAAAATGGCCGGGCGTTGTGGCGGGCGCCTGTGGTCCCAGCTACTTGGGAGGCGGAGGCAGGAGACTCGCTTGAGCCCAGCATTGGAGGTTGCTATGAGCGTGATGCCATGGCACTCTACCCAGGGGGAATAGCTTGAGGCT
>CAUYQV010074670.1:0-25039 GCA_963574575.1 Galagoides demidoff
TGGTGGGGCAAACAAAATATAATTGCCGTAGTAGATTTAAATACAAATCTGGGCAGCCCCTCTGGCTCTGTGAGTAGGGTGCCAGCCCCATATACCGAGGGTTCAAACCCAGCCCCGGCCAAACTGCAACAAAAAAATAGCCGGGTGTTGTGGTGGGCGCCTGTGGTCCCAGCTTCTTGGGAGGCTGAGGCAAGAGAATCGCCTAAGACCAAGAGTTGGAGGTTGCTGTGAGCTATGACACCATAGCACTCTACCAAGGCTGACAAAGTGAGATTCTGTTTCTAAAAAAAAAAACAAAAAAACAAAAAACTTAAAAATAAATAAATAAATACAGATCTCTGTGATTAAGTTAAATTTGGATAAGTGAAAAGCTATTAAGGATAAAAATTGACAAAATGAGAAAAACCAACAAAAAAGCTAAAATTGTATGCTCTCTAAAGAGTCATATCTATTGTAAAAGGAAGCAGAAAAATTCAAAAAATATATACACATATGTATATTTGTTGCCATATTATACAAAACATAAAAATAAAATTTAAAGAAAGCTGTGGTGGCTGCATTATTACCATAAAACTAGCTTTTACTAGAGACAAATAGGGTTACTTACCAATGATAAAATTCAATTTGTCCTAGAAAGACATATCAGTTCTAAATTTGCCTGTATCTATTAATATAGTCTAAAAAAAATAGAACAAAACTTGACCAAACTACAAAGAGAAGTGAATAAATACATACTCATAGTAGTTTTCTTCTAAACATTCCTCTCTGCGTAAAAGAGAGCCCCTTGGAGACATCTAATGATATTTTAAATAACATTTTTTCCATAATAAATGTGGGAAGAAATAGGTACTTCCTTCCTGACTTTTTCCTGGGGCTGGGACCCCTTTGAAAGCAGACAATAAATATGTGGAAATAATTCTGGAGCACCATACTTCCTTTCAACACATGTCACTCCTATTTATCCCGAGTTTTGATAACTAGCCCCCTGTAAATGGTAATACAAAGTATTTCATAGTACATATTTTAAAGCCAGCGCATTTCATAGTGTATATTTTAAAGCCAGTGAAATGAATGGTGTCTAAAGGGGCTTCCACAACATTCCACAAATCAGCTGAATGATACTCTTTTCCCAACTGTGCTGCAAATGACTAATCTTAGCATTTTGCTCTGGTTGCAATTATCACCTTGCTGGCTTTATAAATACCTGAGCAGCCTCTTAAGGCTGCTGTTATAATTTCCCATCACAGGGTTCAGGTTCATCTCCTTGCTCTTTTTAGCTATTCCCTTACCACCTCTCCACTCCCCTTCACTTCTCTCCCAGGCTCTCTCCTCCTCCTCTTTTTCTTTGTTTTGGATTATATGCTTTGTACCTGGTAGGTTCCTTGTGTCAGTAACAGCTTCTCCTGAAAATTCTCCATGATTTCCCAAAGGTCTAAATCCTTGGGGATTTGCACCAATGAGCTACAGAATATCACTAGCTGACATTTCTTATTTCTTTTCTGTCTCACAGAGTGAAGAGTATTTGACCTGAGAGTTTTAAATATATGACCAGCCCCAGCAAAGTGTAGCAAATGAAAGGATCACATGGGACAATGTCAGTCACAGGAGGAAGGTGATGACGATATTTTGGTTTCATTAGAAGTAAAATGAGGACGAAACTAAATTATCTGACAGATTAATCTAAATTAGATGCTAAAGTTGGTGTTTTGTCTTTTGAAACAAGACTATGTATAACTTACTGTTTTCTTGATGTTAAGGTAACTAATTTTCTTAAAGAATTATCTAATTAAAAAAATAAAGGTAGAAAACAGTTACAATAACAGTATATAACAGTAATTAAGTAAACAATTTATTTCTACTTGTATCCTCTTCCCTCCCCCCTGCTGAAACCCCATTTCATGTTGTTACTGCAGGAGATTGCACTACTTTTACAAAATCAGTACATTTACACAGTGTCAACAAAGCATTTCTGGGAGACAGAAAAGTAAGAATCTTATGTGATTAATTACATTTTGAATTTTCAAACATTTAACCGTGCATAATTAGCACTAGTTGCAACGAAAGGAAATAACAGTCATTTTCGGATGCTGTATAACTCATACAATTTACATTTCACTAGCAGGTTTGGTGTTTCTAAGCTACTTGGGCTTTCTGACCTGTTAATCTTATTTTAATATCGAGAGAGAGAGAGAGAGAGAGAGGAGAGAGAGAGAGAATATGAATCAATGAATCACATAATGAGATCCATAAAATCCCAGATACATGAGTACTTCTTTTATAAATATATTGATTTACATGGCATTTGGTATCCTAGATTTTATAAACATTTAATAAACTAGCATAATACCATGATTTGAACCTCTACTTTCTGTCTTACACAAATCTTTAAGAAAAGGTAGCTCTATATCCTGCACTTGATCTGTGAAAAAAGATTTCATCTTTAGAGAATACAATACAATTCTACTCCACAAAGCAGCAGCCTCCCACATACGTTAAATGGAATATATTTCAAGCTAATACAGAGATCACGTAAAATAACTCTTCCCAAAATAGGAACAATTTGTATGACTTCAAAATTGTTCAAACAATAGGGGGAGCGTTTAACACAATGGCAGCATATTCTAGGTGGTATATTGCTTTATAATTCCCCTTTCAGGTTATGAACATTAATTCTGGGCAATACTCTGGGGTAAAGGTTGGTCATTATTTTCAAAGAAAGAGCTGCATTTCTTTCAAATGTCAAATGGGTGTCAAATCCTAGGCAATTTTTTAGAGCAGGTAATCACCGGTCAAATATAGTAAAAAGTTGATACTCCTTAATATTCACAAGATGGTTCTCACTCCTCCATGCTTTTTGACATAGTTATTTTTAGCCATTAGAGCTCCGCCTCTGTCTCATTCATTATGCAGTCTGCATAAACCATCCTTAGACATTATAGGCAGAACACCACACGGCTTAGAAAGCACCCTTTCTGTCTCCTCCACCAGCCACGGCTTTGTAGTTGTGTCTTTACGGTAGCCCAAGGAAAGCAACCCCAAAGATATTAACTCTTTAAAAAATATAATGAAAGCTCATTAACATAAAAAGGGAGATGTATAACATATCCATAGATACTGTAGTTAAATGACCTAATAATTTCTCACTACATGTGGGAAAGGATTTTCACATCATCAAGGGGACTTCAGTAAAATTAAATTTGATATCTAGAAAATGCTATTCATTATAAAGAATAATCCACTTGACCAGGCACTTAACTGAGGACTTATTTTGTGCCAGGCAGACTGTGAGATAATAGGGCTACAAAGATAAACAAGAAGTTAATTCGATACATTATTCTTTTACTCATCAACCTACATTTTTTGAATACTCATTGTTTGTCAGGCATTGAGCTACATTCTGAGGACCTGATTTCAAATTCAGTCTTTTATTCTAATGTACTTAGAACACAGCGTCGTTTTCTTTTACCACCTAATGGGCCATATGCTCACAAATGACGGCCTCATGTAAACATGCCAAATGCACGGTTTTTTGCACCTTTACTTTTGCTGTCTTCTTATTTATCACACCTGCAGCTTGATGTAACGAGACGAGGTTTTACCCAACGGTGCCTTTTTATGTTTTTCTTGCTCTTCTTTAGTAACAGCAACAATAAAAAGAAAAACCTCCAACATGCTGTGTGCTAAGTGCCTTGCCAGTACTGTCCCTTAAAATCCATCTAAAAATTTATCAGGGAAGAACTATTACCATTGTAATGTAACAATAAGAATTCCCAGTTTAGAGCGATTTACTCAATCCTTTGAGTTACCCAGGCTTATAGGAGGCTCAGCTCAAACTTAATCTCAGGTCTGTTACATAGAAGAGTGATATAGAAGGAAGATTTTCCTGTACGCTTTCCATCCATCCTCATTCTTGAAGTCTCCCTAAGCTGAGGAAGTTTGAACTCCTTTTGAAAGAGTTTGATCAACAGATTGGTAAATTGTCTTTTCCTTTTTAAAAATGGTCCTGATAGATCAAGTGGAAGGAAAGAAAGAAGGAAGGGAGGGAGGATGGATGTCATAGTGAGTCTGGATGTCCCGAATAAAGAATTAGCTGGCATCATGTGCAGTCACAGACACGTGACCTTGGCCAAGACGTATAACCCTTCCATGTTTGTTTTCTCATTTATACAGTTATAATCCCATTATGATCCCAGCCTTGCTTAGTTAGTCTCCTTACTTCTTAAGGATAAAATGAGAAGATGCTTGAGACAGCTCTTTGGAAACCAAAAATAATAATAATAAAAAAAAAAGATGCTCAGGTGTCACTGCTAAAAACCTGACGGGGGAGGGAGGACAGAAAAATCACCAAGCTTTATGTCTAAAGTGTTATGAGTTTAAAAGGGTAAGGCGAGTTCGATGCTGTCACATAAAAAGCCTCATTCTATAAAATACTGTAAAATATTTATTTCCCGAAAAAGCTTTCCTATCAAAGCCGAGGAAACACTGGTGTTAAGAGGCAGCAGAGAGTCACAGGGTAGCAGACTGAGGTCAGCTATGCCTGGTTTCAAATGAGTTCAGCCATTTCATTCTCTACAAAACCCTAGACCTTGTTTAACTCTGGTAAGCCTCACTTTCTTATTTATAAAATAAGAAATAATAATAGCTAACTGAGGAGATAGCTGTAAAAATTAAATAAAAATAACACAGGCAAAGTGCTTGGCATTGAACCTGGAACATACAAAATGCGCAGTGAAGGGTCTCTGCACAGTCTGATGTTCTGGCTGATTTCCTACCAATATCCTTTTATTAGTTTAGTTTTTTTTTTTTTTAATTTTTAACTGTGGGCCATACCTGAGTGATTTCTGACTGGCTAACAAGTTTTCTGAAGAATACTAGTGGACTAGAGATGCTAGGACGTCATGAAGATTCTTTGCCTGATCAAACTTTACTTGGGGTCCTGAACCTTTTCCCAGACCCATGTGTGCACATCCTCATAAAATCCAGTTTCATCAAAGAACTCTGCTAAATCAGTCTGACAAGAACCCCCTTCCCTTGATTCCTGGTCACTCTCGATATCCCCCAAGTGATGTCTGCTTGCCCTGCCTGTCCTTGGCCGGCATCCTGTTAGGTGAGTTTACTCATAATCCTCCTTGATGTTTCTCCTTAGCGGTCGTCCACTCACTGACCCCGTCTCTGCTGCTAGGCCATGCGTTCCCACTTGCTAACACTGTATTCAGAGTTGAGCTGAATCTCCCTTCCCCTCCTGCAAGACCCCTGTGCAGGGGTCCCTATGCCTATCACTATGGTTCTGAATGAAGTCTGCCTTACCATGCTTTAATAAGTGTGATAGAATAACTTTTTTCTTTATCAGAAGAATTGAGACAAAGTTGTTAGACTGAACCAGAATGAATGGGCAGCAAATGAAGGTGAGAATCCCAGGTCAGATGCACAGAAGCAATGTGATGAAGAAACAAGAACCAAGCCAGTTTCATTTCGGATGGACTACTGGAGAGAGCTCAGTGAGACGAGGAAGATCTAGCGGGCACACAAAAGGCACTGCTTGGAACTTTTAGAAATCATTAAAGATGAAGGAAATCCCTTAGGGCCGTGGTCCCCAAACCCTGGCCTCATACTGGTACTGGTCAGTGGCCTCTTAGGAAGAAGCTACACAGCAGGAGGTGGGTGGCTGCTGAGCAAGTGAAGCTTCGTCTCTATTTACAGCCACTCCCCCAGTTCACATCACCACCTGAGCTCTACCTCCTGTCAGATCAGGGGCGGCATCAGATTCTCACAGGAGCAGGAGCCCTACTGTAAACTGCACCTGTGGGGGATCCAGGTTGCACACTTCCTATAAGAATCTAATTCCTCCTTCTCCTCGCGTCTCCTCCAGTCCTATGGAAAAATTACCTTTCACAAAATCAGTCGCTGGGGCCAAAGAGGTTGGTGACTGCCTCTTTAAGGGATGTGAGGTAATTTAGACTTCAGGTAAAACAATGGGACGATTGCAATTTGCTCTGAACAGTCTAGCTTCATGCCTGCTGGTCCTGGTATAACTGTTAACAGTATTCTAAAAGTACCCAGGTCTGGACAATGAATTATACAAAATCCCTTTACTTCTGAAGCTTTGGGCATAAAGGAGGCCTCTTTGGAGGGATTCTGGATGAGGTTTTTACAGGAGTTGTGAAAGCAGTAGTTTTTTGAATAACATGCACTTATATTCACCATCTCTTAAATTCATGGTCATGTTTATCCAGGAAGAAGAGCTTCAGATTTAGATCCCAGAAATCACAGCAATGCCCTCTTCTTCCTTTTGTCCAGATTATTTTCCTCCAGGATAATCGCAACAATGGTTTTGAAAAATAGGTCACCTAGATTTCAAAACTATTTTGTTTCCAGCCATCTGGGCCTGAGGATGGTTTTGAAATTAGCTGTTCCTGGTATCATGGCCGAAATCCGACATAGCACATTTATTTGCACATCTCCCAGCGTTGCAGCATTGTTCTGGGTATTTGATATTCAGACGATGTATCAAGAATTTGAGCCTTGCAGAAACAAACCACTCAGCATTTCAATTGGAGTCAGTGTGTTGTGCATACAAAACATTACAACGGAAAATCTAGGAATATGTGGTGTTACCGTGTGGGTTTTAAAACCTAAATATTGCTGAGGAGCTGTGAGTTAAATTCTAATCTGCAGGGGTGAGCTCTTTCTCATCCCTACATTTGCTTTTAAGAAATGCAGAAATAAGTTAATACAGACTAGTAATTTACACCTCTGGACTTCTACCACCTTAGGTTTCTGGTCTGTGTTCAGTGAATGATTCTCAGCACATGTAATTGACTCTGGATAAAGCTTTGACTAAATAGCATCTAAGAAAGCAGGTTATATGACCCCATGTATTTCCCATAATGTCCAAAATAACGATAAAGAGATTAGTGGCTTCATTTGCAATCATTGCTGGTTTTGTTCTTCTTCCATCTTACTGGAGAAATTGTTAATACTCTTTTTCACCATGCATTTGTGGGGCTGCCAGATTTCTATTCACAGCTGCTAATTATCATCTCAGAAAATAGAGATGGCTCCATCTCTTATAAAAAGTTGAGTGTGCTATAATTTAAATATAGCTATTTCTCTCTCTCTGCCTCAGAAGTAGGGATATAAGAGAAAACATACGGCTTTTGCGTTCTTCCAGACAATAAGAATAGAGACAAATGATACTAACACTAACTAATAACAACAAGTATGCACTGAACTTTGACGAGGTGCTGAGAATCTTACCTACATCTTGTCATTATTTGTCACAAAAACCTAGTGAGATAAATACTGTCACCCAAATTTTTAAGACACTAAGGCTTAGAGAGGTTAAGTAGCTTTCCCAGTGTCCCACAGCTGGTGCCTTTTCATGAAGTCAGGATTTAAACTCAGGTTTGACCTTTAAATTTTCTCTTAACCCCATGCTGTGATGTTGGTCTTTCATAGTGTGACGGTCAGACGTATCTGATAAGATCCTGCCATTTGATCTTGTGATATATTCGTATTATTCATATATTGGAATAATTCTGTCTTCCTGGCACCTTCAAAGAAATATTTAAAATTAAGGCCTTGATGGTGCTTATAGAATTTTAAATTAATAGACATTATCTGTGTAAAACTACCTGGAATGAAATCATGCTTTAGGTGACGATTTTTTTTTAAATCCATTAAATTTGAGATTCTTCAGGACAGGGATGGCACAGATCATTTTATCCCCATCGGTGAGCACTACAGTTGAAGCGTAGTTGTCACCGAGTAATGCTTACTGAATAAATGTTGATTAAAATTAAAACCCGTTATTCATGATAATATCATTCTCTTTAGCCGTGAGAGCAGCTCAGAGATAGAAAAGCTGAAATGGACAACTTCAGTCTCTGCTGCGCTGTGCTCAACAAGGGAGAGAGGGAACTAAGAACGTCTGTCTCTATCCACGCCGTGTTTATGCTTCACTCTTGCCTTTCCCAATTATTATCCTCCTGTGCTTCCATTTTGCTCCCTATGCGCTTTTATTTTCCTTTTTACTCTCAATAAACGTTCTGTCTTTCTGACCACTGCTGTTTCAGCATCTCTGTACATAAGGTTATTGACAAAACCGACTGCTTTCCAAGGAGAACAACAGACATAGATTTGGAGGTAAGATTTACCGGCTACATGCAGATCTTAACAAACTGTTAATAAACTGCCTTCTGCCTCTAATGGGTTGTGAACACAGAGTCTGATTTATCCTCCGTGTAAAAGGGGAGGTGGAAGGGGCACCCTGAGGACCCTTGCAGATATCTGTGTGAGCAAACAAACTTCTTCCAGGAGCTTTGCAAGACTACAAGCAGAGGAAGAGAACAAGAAGACCCTGAAAAGTGTACCCCTATGGATCAGTGTATGGTGGGTCAGGACCCTGAAGAAGTGCTCCTTCCAGACCCCTGCTACAGAGGTGTCTGTGTCAATGTTTCTCTCCTGCTGGACCTCACTTTGCCTGCTAGCTATGCCAACGGGGTGATCTTGGCCACACTACTGAAACAAGTGGGGACAACTTACAGAATATGAAAGTCATTTTCAAATGGTAAAGCAAGCTTCAAATGTCGTTTGCTGTTATTACTGGATCATTTTCGAAAAATTTCTATCAAGTGAATGATTAACGGTTTGTTAACGATTAGCTTTCTTTAATAACTGGCCATCGCAAAATTTTGTTTATTGGCATCGTACTTAATATATTTTAGGTGTTTGTACTTTCTAGCAAATATTGCTATTGGTAACTCAGTGTAGATTCCATGTCTAGGAAAGAGTAAAATCAGTGGTGTAGACTGAGTGCTGGTTTGAAGTCCAGAGTTTCAAAGTTCATTGTCAGTTGGGAGGTCAACTTGTTACCATTCTGGGCAAGTCATATCTGCTGAGCATGACCATCTTCCAAATGAATTTCCAAGTGAGAAGAGAGACGTTTTCTAGAAGAGATACAGCACCTAATAGGGAGATCTGTGGTGTACGGAGTTATGATTCAAGCATGAGATATATGATTTCTATGCCCATATTAAGTATTCATTTACCTCTCTTACTATAATGATGAGCATTTGTCCTATTTGCTGTCTATCTAATGTCAGGCCCACCAAACATTCAAGAACACAAATGCAGAGGAAAAAGCCAGAATATTCCCCAAAATATTTATTGTAATGATAGAAATTGTGAATGCTCTATGTAATTTTAATTTTTGGGACTTAAGTATTACTTAATCTGGCAAAATGGAAATACTTTGTCGCTTTACTGTCAAAACAACTCCTAATAAAATGAATTACAGAGCTAAAGCACAGGGTCATCACAACATTGTTTCTTTGCGGCCGGCTCTAGCCTTAAAACTCTGCTCTTGCAGTGTTATAAATCACAACTATAAATAAAGAAGGATGCAACATTTTAGTTTTTGGTTTTAGGCTGAGATATTTAGGTCCTTTTTTCTGTAGACATTGAAGAAATGAAGAAAGCAGTCACTAGGAAATAGCACTGAGACCTTTATTTCCCTCAGCTGAGATGGCGATGATATAAATTTAGAATTGAAGTCCTCAAAGGTTGGAAATGTTACACCGAGCCAAAGCTTTCCAAAAGCTCTCCTACGTTTGTCATCTTTAAGGTATACATTTTGACCAAGAATGCAATTAAACTATGACAGGCCTCCGGGTTTAGCTGTCTACAGTGATATGCCAGGATTTACTCCAACTGCTGTACATTGATTTTAAGATTCTGCTCATGAAACAAGTTTTTTTCTATTGGAAATACTTTTCTCATTAAAAGGTAGTCAGAATACTTCTTGATTGATTAAGCTGGGTGACTTAAGTGTCTAAGTTAATACAAGTGTCTTATTGAGGACAATATATAGATAGACTTTATTTGCAAAAGGCTATAATGGGTTTAAGCATCAATACATTGAAGACAAGAGAAATTTAAGATGTGTGTTTTATAAGAAAATTCAATGTGTAGTTCAGGGAGATAATTTAGTTCTGAGCATTGCCTTAGAACTTCCTTTATGGAGCATTAGATTTATGATGGTAAGTTTGTTGGTAAATATAAAGTTGGAGATTTAAAGGCTGGGCTTTGGAATGAGAAAAAGAAGCCTAGGATCAGATAGATAGTGATTCTGCCACCCACAAGATGCATGAGCTTGGACCAGTTACTTTCCTAAGTTTTAATTTTCACATTGGCCACTGCCTCACATGATTGTTAATAGGATTTAATGGGTTCATGAGATGAATCAAAGGGCAAGGGTGTTAACATTAACGTCTTAACTAAGGCCCAAGATATAACAGATGCTATAAATCAAAGAAGATACTAGATCAAAATCTAAGCTTTGAGAACCAGTTTCATGATCCTTGCACTTTTTAGCCAAGGATCTTTAATAAAGATGTAGGATATAAAATGTTTGAGTGTGAAAAGCAGAAGGGTTCTTTAGATGACTTGGGGAAAGTGGGTTAGAGGATCATAGGGCACCCCTGCTTCTTAACCTAGTGAAAGGCTTGAACAAGCCCATGGGGGAGAGCTTAGTACAGGTTTCTCAGAACCACAGAGGCAATGGACTTGAGTCTGACTCTCCCAAGATAATGTGGAAGGCAGCAGAGAAAGAGAAAGAGAAAGAGAAAGAGAAAGAGAAAGAGAAAGAGAAAGAGGTGCTTTCCTGGGACAGGCTGCACAGGGACAGGGAGACAGGCTGCTGCTGCATCTGCAGGGCACTGCCTTCTCTCCGATCCCTCAACACCCTGATTTTCAGCCCAAGGGCTGCAGCACACGTGTGTGTTACGAGAGCATCTAAGGTGTGCCTCAATTTTTTTTTAAAGATTGCTAATTAAATTATTTTTTAAAGAAGTTCAAAGTAGAGAAAATATATTATTTTTTTCACTCTTTTCTTTCTTTCTTTCTTTTTTTTTTTGATCAACATAATTTAAGTGTGCTGTGGAAGTTTAACTATAGGTTCAAGTGTGCTGTGAAATAATAAAGGTTGAAAAACACTGCTCTAGTAGGTGAAAGAAGATGTGAATATCCCACCACATTCATGCCACAGGCAGAGAGAAGCCAGCCTGGGGTGTTCTCACATATGCCCAAAAGCCCCTCCTGGAAGGTCCTTGGGACTCCATTCATGAGGGTCCTTGCAAAGTGTGCTCCCAACAGACAGCAGCAGAGCAAGGGGGTGGCCAGTCACCGAGCAGCACTGCCTGAGTCATGAGAGTAACAGCTCCAGGACCCATGGAAGAGCCTCAGAAGACGCCACAAAAATATCCACCAGGGGAAAGAGTCAGCTTCAAGTGCATTTTTCTTGTGGCCAACCAATGCTCTATAGAAGAGAGCATGGAGCCCTCTTGACACAGCATCAGAGCACCAGTTCACCCTGTCCCCGTTCCCTGCCCCTTTCCAGCTTCAGAGAGAGAATTGGACGGTGAGAAAGGGTGAGAAAAAAAAGACAGCAAGATCCCTTCTCACCTTAAATCAAGTTCAGAGCTGTGATCATCCTCTGGGACTAGAAAGCCTAATTTCTGAAATGAGACTATCTGTGACTTAAAGAAATCACAGTACTTTCTAGACTGAACAGAGAAGGCAAAGCCCTGCTCATTTTCCACCCAGGAGCCAATGGAAGACTTTCGTACTACGTATGTACATTTTAAGAGAACAATGGAAAATAAGAACAAAGCGTTTTGCTTCATGTTCCATTAGCTGCATTTACTCAAAGTACAGCTGATGATGGGGGTGATGGGTATAAACAGCTCTTTTTCTTTTTTTTTTTTTTTAACCAACTGGAAACTGTTACATTCTGGATATCAGACCCTCATTCATACAATCATATGAATTGATTTTTCTTGAGTTACATTTTTAACCTGCCAACTTGGCTTTAGCCAGATGCCACCACCTGTAAGGAGGAATTGTTACATACACTCCAGCATGATACTAGGTAAGGCTAACTAGTACGTCAGTGGGAATGTAGGTGACACCGGGATCTGATGTATAATTACAGAATCAGGATGCAGGACACATGCTACCCACAGTCATAAAGAAGAATGGGGGATTGACTGCCAGGTCACACATAACATAACTTTATTGATTATTAGTATGCTGTGAAGTCAAGCATATTGCTGAAAGTTAGGGATATGTGGCAAACAGGTCTAATACAGCCTTATTCCTGAAGGACAAGCCACTTTCATGAAATTTCTTTTTTCTACCAATTGACAAGAGTCCTTCCCAGGCTGGAACCTTGTGGCTATCACATGAAGGATGCCCTGGATTGCCAGGGCCTTCCCATCCATGCTCAATAAACCTGCATTTCCATAAACCTTTGGACAACTTAAAAGTAGTAGTCAAGGTTTTCGGGGTGGCCACAATAAGCTTGGAATCTTTGTCACCCATGCGCTCTCATTGTCCTGGAATCCCCTGGCATAATGAAGGATGAAGGTAAAGTTCTAATATCCGGCTCTGTCTCCAGGACCAGAGCTCAGCACAGCAAGTACCAGTGTGTGCCTGATGAATGATAGCTGCAAGGAAAGAGGGTCTTCTTACCGCAGCCCATCTGGGAGAGCAGACTTCACATATAGGGTGGGTGAAGAGGAGCATTGTCTCAAAAATGAGCTGTGGGTTTCTTTTATGTAGGGAGGTATTTGAATGTAATTATAAATGGCTGGAGCTGAAAGACCCAATGAGAGCACTTACTGCAGCCCCTCGCAAGATCCTAGACAAGTAACTGCTCATCCTCATGGAGGCCTGACTCAGGATGGAGGTTATCAGTGCAGACAGCCCCGTCCCTCCAGGTCTGAGAGTGTACTGCAGAAATATCCCACTGCAAAAACCCGACTACTAAAATGCAAACTTGCTAAGCTGAATTAGGTGTTAAAATGTCACTTCACCAAGAAATATTTTACTAAATATTTAGTATTAAATACTAAAATAATTTCAGTACTTCTCAGAATATAGTGGGTGTCAAAAACTGTATACACATTTTTAAGAGATGTTATTTATGTATTACTTCTTGAAGTTGAACTGAAGGTACCATTACCGGTCCAGTGTACCTAAACATGCTGTGAACATCTATGTTACCTAAAATTCAGACACTTTTGGGGAATGATTGTTTTTACTTCCAAAAATACCTCTCAAACTGTGTGTACACTTTTTGGCTTTCCCCAGTGTAAATTAAAAGACATTTGCCCAGAGTATATCTAACATAATTCCAATAATAATTGAATTGGTAAACACATCAGATATATACTTTAAAAAAATTATAACTTTTTCAGCTGCAGAACATGATTTACCAAAATGCTGTTTCTTAGGACAATTTGTGTGGTGTTTGTTTATTCATTTGAGTTGAGGTGTTTTTTTAAAACTAAATTTTTTGAAATGAACACCTATAACTCATTTAATATACTATAAGAAAGTAACACTTCTAAGTAACAACTTTTTCCTAGAAGCGAAGAATTT
The DNA here is from genome assembly GCA_963574575.1 of Galagoides demidoff. Lineage (NCBI taxonomy): Eukaryota > Metazoa > Chordata > Mammalia > Primates > Galagidae > Galagoides > Galagoides demidoff. The sequence goes on from CAUYQV010074670.1 coordinate 13,444, forward strand.
TGCTTACTTTCTTGATTAATTCATCAGGTTAAAAAATCTTTGTTTTACTCTGTATTATCTATAAAGCCTGGTAATATATTGTTACATGGTGAAAGAAAATAATTACACAGAAAGCTGGTAGAAATATTCACTCCAGAGTTTAACTAAAGGAAAACAGTTTTGCTCCACCAAAGGACAAGAAAGTGTTTTCTTTCTAGCCTGGGGGAAAACCTGTCAGCTATAATTAAGTATTGAATTAATGCTACTAGTTTAGATCAACCGTCAGTAGAATCAATACCTGAGCTTGAATAAAGTGTAAGTATAGCATCAGCACAACCACTGAAAAGAAACAGAACTCAAGATGACCTGCGCCTGCTGCTCCTTGTCACCTGTCCTTAGTGATCGAAAGGGCGGTAGTATTAATGTTGGCTATGATAAAAGGTGCAGCTGGAGATTACATTTAAACATACACATACACAAGCACACATGCACCTAAGCACACTATTTTAAAAGAAAACAGCTTTGCCCTACAAGACCACGCTGCTAAACAGTGCGTTGCTGCTTTGACAGTGCTTCATGTGTGACCTCTCTTTGTTCCCCACAAACCCTGTGGATCACATGTATTTTTATACTATTGTATCTTTCAGTGAATTTTGTGTGAGTCTTTGGCCAAGGTTACAACATGTACATTAAGACAACCAGAGACATCCTTAGCTGTCATAAACACCCTGATGCTTATTGATTCAATGCAGCCACGGGCAGGATGTCCCCTCTTAACCCAGGCCTCCTAGCATCATGCTGGCCGGTATTTTGCTCTCTTTCTAAGTCAACTCATTCTTGAGCTGTTCTGCAGCAAGAAATGAGTTCGTTTTCATTCTTTCCTTCATTCATAAATATTCAAGAAATATTTACTGGGCATTTACCATGTGCCAGTGTGCCAGGTCTACACGAAGGAACTGACAAAAGTTTGGCTCCCACGAAGTTTGTGATCTTGTGAGAGAAGACAGACAAAAACAAAAACTAAGTATTCAGTATGGTAGGTGATAAGCGCTGAGAAGAAATTCCAGCAGGGTAAGGGGATAGAGGGATGGGGTTTAATTTATGCAGCATGATCAAGAAAGCAGACTGCTGGTGCTCAAAAAATGCTTGTTGTGTACACGAATGAGAGCAGCTGTGTGTAATCCTGCTACATTTGTTAGTTGGCCCCTCAGGAAATGATGGCTTGTACATTACTTTGTTACTCCCTCCCCCAGGTTTTTTCTTTTTTAATTTATTAGGCTGTTAATCATCTCTATACCATTTGGGGGTTGGGAGGAAATTAATTATTGAAATGTAAGGATTAACAGCTTAGAAACATATATAGCACGGCACACAGTAGGTATTTTACAAGACTTGTTAACTTATAGCAATGCAAACCGTTCGTGTTCTAGAATTCCACATGGCTTTTCCGAATCTGCAGTGTTTGTCTTTCTCCCTGTGAGAAACCTTGCAAATTACAATCATAATCATAATCAAACTTATTGAGAACTTACTGTGACAAATAAATGAGCTGCCATGTTATTTCTTTAGATCATCATCTTATGAATCCTCACACGCATGCTGAGGGGAGTACTTCTGAATTCTTTTTTTGTTGTTGTTTATTAAAGACACATGATTAGAGGGGTTGCAGAAACATCTCTGCATCCTATAGGTTGCAGGAGGGGTAACAGGCTTCCAGCCAAGGCTATGTGACTTCAGACAAGCAAAGGTTGTCACACTCAAGCACATTATCTACATCAAGCTATGGGCTGCATTTAATTGGAAATGACTTTTATTTTATTTTATTTTATTTTATTTTTTGAGACAGAGCCTCAACCTATCCCCCTGAATAGAGTGCCATGGCAGGTAGAGTGTCATGGCATCACAGCTCACAGCAATCTCCAACTCCTGGGCTCAAGTGAGTCTCCTGCCTCAGCCTCCCAAGTAGCTGGGACTACAGACGCCTGCCACAACGCCCGGCCATTTTTTGGTTGCAGCCATCATTGTTGTTTGGCGGGCCCAGGCTGGGGATTTGAACCCGCCACCTTAGGTGTACGTGGCTGGCGCCTTAGCTGCTTGAGCCACAGGCGCCGAGCCGGAAATGACTTTTATGTAGAAGGCTGGTTGGCCTGCTATAGATATTAATACAAAAAGTGCTGATGGTGCTTGAATAATAGTACTTGAGTGGGTGGGTGTGTGTGGAGGAGAAATGTTTTGTTTTAATCAGAAGCTGTGTATCCCTAACAATAAAATGCTGGCATTCGACTTTAATCTCAAAGGAAACTTGTAGCCCTAATATTTTTTAAATCTCTGTTCACTAATGGGATGAGGTTGAGGTCAGGCAAGACAGAAACCTGGATTAGTAATTTATCCTTACTGTCTCTCCATTGTCCCGGAAAACAGTTCAGGGGTAGGCTGCCTGGCTGGACAGTCTAATGCTACTTTGAGTTTTTATTTGAGAATGCTCCACGGCACCTAATATCCTAATGAGTGCAGGGAATCCGCCAAGGGTGTCTGCCTCCCTTCTATTGTTTTTGGTCTAGGGTATTTCATCAGAGTTGGTTCTAGTTTCCTTGCAAATTCTCTGAAACCTTCAACTCCAAAAGGCTCAGCCTTGAGAAATGACTCAAAAATTTCATTCCTCCTTGGAGGCTGACTTTTTCCCAAGGCTAATTTGAAGGCTGCCTTCCGTTTGTCCTCTTCCTTCCCTTCTCCCTTTTTCCTTCCTTTTTTTTTCTTCCCTCTCTCTCCTTTTCTTTCTCTTTCTCTCTTTTTAAAATCAAGCTGTCTCATTTATATCCCGAAGAGAAAAAGCCAAATAAATGAACCAACATGCCAAACTGTCCTGTTTCTAAATGGTAATAGGAGATATCTAGGGTAACTAATAAACCTTTACCCCAACTATGCTTGCCAAAGTAAAATGAGTCTTCTCTGGCCCATTATGTTTATCTCATAAGGACTGGGTACTACGCCTATGATAAGGAACCAACAGCATCCAACGTGACTTCACAGTATGCTGTCATTACGAACATTCCCAGACACAAGTTTAGTGGACTTCTTTGGCATTAATAAATAAATTGGCAAAAACTTTCAAAGGCTAAGTGAGGCCTAGGCCACTCCCAGCTGCATTGAAAAATGAATAAAAATCCAAACCAATTTTCCAAATGTTGTTGTATATTTTAAACTTATTAAACCTACCAGTATTGTTTTTAAGCAAAAGATGAAGAACAATGTAAGTGTGCTCCTCACAAAAAGAATTACAGAATGTACTATGTAAAATTAATCACATTTTACTACAGGCCGGAAGGTCTTGCCATGGTTCACAAATTTAAAGCTTTAAAATGGATGAAGGACATCTTTTGACCCTGTCACGGTATCTCTGTGACTGCATACAGGTCCTTACATGAACATAGCATCAAAGTTTTAAAATAAGATCTGTTCCTAGCCCCTCTCATATGTTCTGAAAGCAGCCACTGAGTGCTTCTTTAATACCAGATTCTACAGGAAAACAAAGACAGCCAAGTGCTGGGGGATGAAACTTAGATTTACGCGAACATATTTGCCAATATCCTGAGGATAGCACATCAGCAACATAGTAACTGGTGTAGAGAAATGAGGATTAAACTGTCTTAACATGATTTGAACAACTTGGGGTCTACTCTTTCAGATTCCCAAACTTTGGGATTTTGCTGGATTCTACTTAATTAACCACTCTTGGCTTTATTAACAGAGAATGTCATGCATAACAAAACCCTGTCTTGACATCTCTGTATCATCTTTAGAGTCACCAGTGACGGTCTTTGGTGTGGCCCTTAGTGACCACTCAAGGACAATGACACCCATCCTTCCCGAATCACACCAGACTGACATGGAGATTTTGGCACTTAAATTTGATTTTTATGGCCTGTTATTGTTAGTAATTATATTTCTCACATCTACTATTGAGTCTGCAAATAACAGAATCTCCTCTGATCTGTAACTTTCTTATTTCCTAGGAGCTAAAGATTAAAGAACCAACTTTGTAGGCTGCATCTTTTAGAAAAGGACACAGCCTTGGAGCAATGAAATTACGAACATAGGATAAAGGGCATCAACTTTAGTGCCTGGACTTCGGTGAATTTATTTTTGTACTTCTGCTTAACCAAAGACTCTCTGAGCCTCAGATTCTTCATCCATAGAGTTGTGCATAGAATTTTAGTGAAGATCAGCATATTGATATGGTGTAACAGAAATAGATGACATGCTTCTACAGCAGTCTAATATTGTATATGATTACATTTAATAATATAGACAGGTATCTATCTGTTGTGTTGAAGATAGATGAGATTTCCAGACCACTAAACTATGGGGAGATGAGATCAAATTTTGAAATTCTAAGAGTATAAGCTCTGAATTGAGAAGATGCAAAAGTGGTTAGAAACATGGTTAGAAAGAAGTGGACTTTTTTTATGTATCAGACTCAGCGAGAGGAAGCAGTTGTACTTTCTCATGATTTGTTAGTGCATCAAAGCCAGCCCGCCATAGCAGAGCTTCACCAAAGTCGAGGAACAGTGGCTTTTCAGCCGGGTAGAGGTATTTCCCCATCTAATCCTCTCCTAAAAAATGTCTGATGACCTAAATTGTATTCATGGATGAAAGATAGTAATAGAGTTAAGAGAAAAATAGAACCCGGTCTAGTATACTTATATGTAACGTAACACTAGTTTACAAGCCATAAAGGAACTTAAAAGCATCTATATTTAAATATTTCAATATATTTTTAAATATAATATTATACATACTATATATTTAAATATATAATATTTTAAAAATATATATTTTACATATATTTATGTAATATTTAAAATATAAAAATAATAAATATACAAACTACAATATATAATTTATAGACTTTTGTATTTATATTGTACTTATGGGGCCTCAAACAGGTAAAATACTCAATAATTGGCTAGTTCCATTATTACAAAATTAAATATTCATCAAAATATCAATGATATAACTCTAACAGGCCAGAGTGCCACCATGTTAGCCTAGCTCACAGCAACCTCAAACTCCTGAGCTCAAGCAATCCTCTTACCTCAGACTACCAAGTGGCTGGGACTATAAGTGCCCACCACATGCCTGGCTAATTTTTCTATTTTTATGAGCTATGGGAGTCTCTCTCCTGCTCAGGCTGGTCTGGAACTTCTGAGCTCAAGGGTTCCTCCTGCCTCAGCTTGAAGAGTGCTAGGATTACAGGCACGAGGCACCACACCTGGACTTTCCTCCATTTTTAAGCATATACCTTCATTCATTAGTATAAATATACACTTTCAATTTTCTGAAGATGGTTATTACTCAGAAATTCTTATATGCATACATCTGAAGCATTTCTGCCACTCACATATTTAACCTTATAATTGGAGACCTAGTTAGTAGTCCGTTGGTATGCTTTAGCATAGTTTGTTTAATAATTTCTACATCTTTTAACATTTATAAGCTATTTATTCTGCTAATAAAAAAATAAAGTCACCAAATGAGCTGAGGCCCATAAATGTCTTCACCAGAACCAGCCCTCCATGTAGAAGAAGCTGTCTGTGTGCCCAGTACTTATTATTAATTGGGCAACCTTGATTCACAGGATGTGAGAAAAACTTGGCATAACCACAAATATGCCTCCCCACTTGCCCACATGCCATAGTGCCATTCTTCCCTCCAACAGAGTCATGAGGAGCTCTTTTAAAATATAAGGTTCTTTTAAACTTTGGTACTGCCATGGTACAACCAGAGAAGGCTGACTGGTGCTAAGCCATTTGGCTGACTTTGGCCGGCAATCAAGTTTAAGGAAAGGAACTGCCCTCCACTTCTTAGCTGGAGATAAAGACTAGAAACCATCACACATATAAAAAACCTTGCAGAAAAAAAAAAGGTTAAAATATCACAGCAAGAGTTTCTGTTCTGAAGGTAAATAAAATCAGTTAAAGAAAAAAAAAATATAACACTGAACACAAATGGGCCTGAAACATGAAGATTCTTGCAATAACAATTGATAATTAATCAAAGATGTAAATAAGCAGAAAGAGGCTGCCCCTCCATCCTGATGCACATTTTTGCATAAGCACGAATATGCCTCCCCACTATCTCCCTCATGCTACGTTCCAGCCAAATGGGACATTCACTATTCACCATGTATGTCCTCTCAAGGCCACTTGGTGTACCAAGGGATGCACACCATCATGTGTCACGTGGACAGATTCAGCAGCCTCTCCTTTTCCAAATTCTGTGTCCTGCAAACTATCTGCAGGGTGTCATCAACTGTCTGAGAGTGTCCCTTTCTGTTTAGAATCAGTAAATGACTTCCTTTTACCAGACCCTTCACAATTTATTTAAATTACCCCAAGTTTAACCCCAGGTTATCTTTTCAAGCTTACTGTCCCTCACTATCTCCCTCATGCTATGTTCCAGCCAAATGGGACATTCACTATTCCCCATGTATGTCCTGGGTCTGCCTTTGTGTTTTGCATAAGCTAATTACTCTGTCTAGAATGTCTAAATGCAAAAATTATCTCAAGGCCTGGATTTGCTGAGCTATTTACTCACTGACCTATATTCTTCAAGGTGCACCTCATACATTACCTCTTTTGGAGGGCCATTTTCCTAGACCTTATTACTTACAGCAGTGACTGGGAACATTTACTGAATCCTGAGCACTCTGCTAAGGGTTCATAGACTTACAAATGAGAAAAGTATAATGCGATATCAAAGAGTTCTGAGTGCCAGGGTTCAAATCCTGGCTCTAAAAATGGGCGGTGCCTGTGGCTCAAAGGAGTAGGGTGCCGGCCCCATATACCGGAGGTGGTGGTTTCAAAATCCTGACTCTATGTCTAATTGGCTATATGAATTTGGGAACTTATTTACGTTCTCTGTGTTTCAATGTCCTTGTGTACAAAATGTGGATAATCATAACACAGTTAATACCTAATAAAGTTATTATGAGGATTACATGAAATAATACATATAAATCCCATAGAACAGTTCCCAGAAAACTGTAATTATAGTATAAATACCAGATGTTGTTACTATGATACTTCACAATATGTTACAAGGGAGATGCCATCATTATTCTCATTTAAGACATGAGAAAACTAGGAGTCAGAAAGGTTGAAAACATGTCCAAAGTTACATAGATGGCATTTGTGGTATAGTGGTGAAAATAGTTGCCTTTCAAAGCTACACAGATGGTATTGGTGTACAGTGGTGGGAACAGCTGCCTTCCAAAGCTACACAGATGGGATTGGTGTACAGTGGTGAAAATAGCTGCCTTTCAAAGCTACACTGATGGTATTGGTGTACAGTGGTGGGAACAGCTGCCTTCCAAAGCTATACAGATGGGGTTGGTGTACAGTGGTGGGAACAGCTGCCTTCCAAAGCTACAGATGGGATTGGTGTACAGTGGTGAGAATAGTTGCCTTCCAAAGCGACACAGATGGGGTGGTGTACAGTGGTGAGAATAGCTGCCTTCCAAAGCTACACAGATGGGATTGGTGTACAGTGGTGAGAACAGCTGCCTTCCAAAGCTACACAGATGGGGTTGGTGTACAGTGGTGAGAACAGTTGCCTTCCAAAGCTACACAGATGGGATTGGTGTACAGTGGTGAGAACAGCTGCCTTCCAAAGCTACACAGATGGGATTGGTGTACAGTGGTGGGAACAGCTGCCTTCCAAAGCTACATAGATATGTGACATCTAGAAAACACACACACATTTGTCAACTTCAAACCTATGGTCTTATTTTCTGCAATATAGGCAGACCAGTTGTCTGTGTTTTCTACCTAGTGATTTTCCTGAGAGCTAAACAATTGTAGCAATAAACATTTGCTGACATTTATTATTAATGCCAGACATGGTGCTCCACCCTATTTATGCATTAACCCATTTAATTATCACAGCAGACTTAGCAAGTAGAAATCCTTTCTATCCTCATTTTATGGAGAAGGAATCTCTTTTCTTAGCTTTAGAGAGACTTGATTGGTCATAGGCTTACACGTGACAGAGCTAGGCCTCCAACCCAGACTCTTACCTGAAACAACATCCCACCTACATCAATTATTCCTTTATTCTTCTTCCTCTTCTCCCAGTGGCGGCTGCTTCTGTATCACCTGTTGCTCTGTCAGGTGTGCATATATCAGACACTCTGGCCCACCTGCCACTCACCCGAAGAGCAGGACCCTGCCCCCATTCACCACTGCCAACCTATGAATGTCTTTCAGGTAGTAGATCCCTAATAAATGTCAGACTGAATTGCTCTTCATGTTGGAAGCTGGATTACAAAAAATCAAATGTTGCGTACCAAATGAAATATTTTGCATATATGCTGACACTTTGTAATCACGAGGGGTTTGAGTCCAATTCCTCTATGAATGACTGATGAATGAGAAACCACTTTTGCATTAGTTAAGAGGCTCAGCTGTGTAATTGGATTGAGCAGATATCTTGTCCCAAGCTTATCAACATTTTTTTTTTTTTGAGACAGAGTCTTATTAAGTCACTGTTGGAAGAGTGCTATGGCGTCATAGCTCACAGTAGCCTCAAACTCTTGGGCTTAAGCAATTCTCTTGCCTCAGCCTCCCAAGTAGCTGGGACTATAGGCACCCACCTCAATGCCCGGCTTTTGTTGTTTTTTTTTTTTTTTTTTTTTTTATATTTTTGAGACGGAGCCTCAAGCTATCCCCCTGGGTAGAGTGCCATGGCATCACAGCTCATAGCAACCTCCAACTCCTGGGCTCAAGCGAGTCTCCTGCCTCAGCCTCCCAAGTTGCTGGGATCAAAGGTGCCCACCACAACACCCGGCCATTTTTTTGGTTGCAGCCATCATTGTTGTTTGGCGGGTCCGGGCTGGGGATTCGAACCCACCACCTTAGGTGTACGTGGCTGGCGCCTTAGCCGATTGAGCCACAGGCGCCGAGCCCCCGGCTTTTGTTGTTGTTGTTATCATTGTTGTTTAGCAGGCCCTGGCTGGGTTCGAACCCACCAGCCCCAGTGCATGTGGCCAGTGCCCTAACCACTAAGCTACAGGTTAATTTTTGTTTGTTTATTTTATTTATCCATTCTAAACCAAGTTCCCCATCTATAAATAGAAGATAAAAGTAATATCTTCCTCTTAGGGTTGTTGATTGATAAAGTTAAATGAGAATATTCATGAAAACTATTTAGCATTGTGACTCATATATAGTAAACACTCAGCAAAGTTTACTTGATAAATGAAAACTTATTACTTTGCAAAGTCAAGTAATTAAAGAATACTTCTTACCATCTAAGCAATTGCTCTTGTCTAGGTCTAAAATCTTCCTCAGAGAAGGAAGTAATTAAAGAATACTTCTTACCATCTAAGCAAATGCTCTTGTCTAGGTCTAAAATCTTCCTCAGAGAAGACCACAAATTTTGTGAAATAAAGTTGAGTGAAGATGAAGGCAAAGAAAGTAAACAACTCACTTGGGAAAGGTTCCCTGAAAGGGTTGTGTGAGAAACAGAAGGAAGGGGAGCCTTTTCCTGGTAAATAGCTTTATTTTTAACCCAAGGGTCACAATTCCCACTGTGATAAAGGCCCCATCAAAGATTCTCTAATCTCACTGAGAGACTGAATTTCATACACTGTACTCATTCACTCCAGTACTTATCTCCAATTTGTTAAGAGCTGGACAATTAACATTGGTGTAAAATATGAGAGCCAGTAAGAAGAAAAGAATAAGCACATAGTTTTTTCTAGGAAGGTACAACTCATGTTGTCAGAAAATACACACACACACACAAACACACAAACACATATACAATATCCCTCAAATAAATAAGGAAGACTATATTCCATGAAACTATAACATCTGAAGGTTATTGACTATTATGGTCTGAACCATGTTCCCCCTAAATGTATGTGTTGAAGCTCCAACCCCTAATGTGGTTGTATTTATTTATATGGCCTTTAATAAGGTAATAAAGTTAAATGGGGTCATAGGGTAGGGCCCTAATCTGACACCTAATTTGGTGTCCTGAAAGAAATGCAAGAAATCTCTCTTCTAATACAGATATGAGACCGCCTTAGGAGTCAGCAAGAAGGCAGCCATCACAGAGCCAAAGAGAGCCCCCACCAGAAACTGACCCTGTCATCATCTCAATGTTGGACTTCTAGCCTTCAGAACATCAGGGAAATACATTTCTGTTGCTTAAGCCACCCAGGTTGTGGTATACCATTATAGTAACCTAAGTAGACTAGTGCACTAACATTTGTATTAAATTATTTCCCATCCTCCAGTAAAAGTAATGGTTATTACTTCTTCTAATGAAAAGTCAGGATGAGTTTTAAGAAAAAGAATTTTTATGTCCCTTTCAAGTTAAGGAGTCTATTTGGAAGATGCAGTTTTTATCTTTTGACTTTTACACTCCAGACAAAAAGAGATAATGATACCCCCACGCATAACCCTTGTTTTGTAAAGCAGCTCTTCATTAGGAAATCTCTTCCTCAAGGGCCACCCTCTAGAAATCAAACACGGCCCCACACAGGGAGACAAAGACAGGCCACATGGCCAAATCAGTGCAGGGTTGGCAATGACACAGGCTCTTTGTTAGATGAATTTTACTCTTTTTCCATCTGGAATTCTTTTTGGCTGAAAGGATTTTACAGTTCCATCTTATCAGGCAAACCACCCTTGGCACTTTTTGGTTAAGGAGGGCAGGACAAAGCTGTGGTCTGGGTGGACAGACGAGGTTCCCTCAGCTCTAAGGACTGCAGCCAGAGAAGGCTGCTACTGTTTATACTGATTTCAAGTGTTTGTTTACTTATTTATTTTTTCTTTCTTCCTGTAAGTACTTTTTTTTTCTGATGTAGAATTTTATTTTTGTTCAAGAAGTAAAGATTTCACTGGCTATTTTAGGCATTTCACCTAAAACTACAGTTTTAGGTTATATTGTTTTTGTAGTAAACCGAAAGTCCAAGAAGAACTCTGTTGGCCCAAGACTTCCTCAAGCTGTAGGTGGGTAATAAACTCTTTTTATTTTTTTAATTAAATCATAGCTGTGTACAATAATGCATTTAGGGGGTACAATGTGCTAGTTTGATACATAATTTGAAATACTTATAACAAACTGGTTAATATAGCCTTCACTGCACTTTCTAAATTATTGTGTATGTTCTTAATGTCTTTGTCAAAAATGAGTTGGGTATAAATATGTGGATTTGCTCCTCAGGTCTCTGATTCTCTATTCTGTTCCCTTGGTCTCTGTGTCTATTTTTATACTACTACCATGCTGTTTGGATTACTATATCTTTATAGTATATTATGAAGTCAGGTAGTGAGATGCCTCCAACTCTGTTTTTCTAAGGATTGTTTTAATTATTCAGCATCTTTTGAGGTTCCATATGAATTTAGTATTTTTTTTTATATCTATGAAGAATATGATTGGTATTTAGTTAGGGACTTCATTGAACCTTAAATTGCTTTGAGTAGTATGGTCATTTAAGTAATATTAAGTGTTTCAGAACATGAGAAGGAGATGCTTTTCCATTTTCCTTTGTCTGTCTTATTTTTTTATCAGTGCTTTTTAGTAATTTTTGTAGGGGTATTTTACC
>CAUYQV010074671.1:0-19782 GCA_963574575.1 Galagoides demidoff
GCCATCATGAGGTACAGCGTGGTGTTTTTATATACAACTTGAAATACTTTCTCCAAACTGGTTAACATAGCCTTTATGTCTTTTTTCTTAGTTATTGTGTTAAGACATTTATATTCTACTTTTAGAAAGATTCACTTGTACCCTTGTAAGATAAACCATAGAAGTGATCCCTCCAATCACCTTCCCTCCACACATTCCCCTCCCTCCCTCTCCCCACATTTGTAAGCTATAATTAGGTTACAGCTTTCATATTAAAGCTATAAATTAGTTTCATAATAGGGCTATGCACATTGGACACTTTTTCTTCCATTCTTGTGATACTTTGCTAAGAGGAACATTTTCCAGCTCTATCAATGTAAACATGAAGGACGTAAAGTCTCCATATGTCTCCATCTTTCTTTAGGGCTGCATAGTATTCCATGGTGTACATATACCACAGTTTGTTGATCCATTTGTGGATCGATGGGCACTTGGGCTTCTTCCATGACCTGGTAATTATGAATTGGGCTGCAATAAACATCCTGATACAAATATTTTTGTTGTAATGTGGTTTTTGGTCTTCTGGATATATACCTAATAAAGGAATTTCAGGATCAAATGGCAGGTCTATTTTTAGTTCTCTAAGTGTTCTCCAGATGTCTTTTCAAAAGGAATATATTAGTTTGCATTCCCACCAGCAGTGTAGAAGTGTTCCCTTTTCTCCACATCCACGCCAGCATCTCTGGTTTAGGGATTTTGTGCTATGGGCTAATCTTACTGCAGTTAGGTGATATCTCAAAGTAGTTTTGATTTGCATTTCTCTGATGATTAAGGAGGGTGAGCATTTTTTTCATATATCTCTAGGCCATGCGCCTATCTTCTTTAGAAAAATTTCTCTTCAAGTCCCTTGCCGACCCTGAGATTGGATCACTTGTTCTCTTCTTGCTATTATGTTTGAGTTCTCTATGGATTCTGGTTATTAAACTTTTGTCAGAGACATATCCTGGAAATATCTTCTCCCATTCTGAGTACTATCTGCTTGCTTCACTTACGGTGTTCTTGCCTGTGCCGAAGCTCTTTAGTTTGATCAGGTCCCAATGGTGTATTTTTGATGTTGCTTCAATTGCCCGGGGTGTCCTCCTCATAAAATATTCACCCGGGCCGATTTCTTCAAGTGTTTTCCTTACACTTTCTTCTAGTAGTTTAATGGTTTCATGTCTTAAGTTTAAATCTTTAATCCAGTGAGAGTCTATCTTTGTTAATGGTGAAAGGTGTGGGTCCAGTTTCAGTTTTCTACAGGTTGCCAGCCAGTTTGCCCAGCACCATTTGTTAAGTAGGGAATCTTTTTCCCACTCAATGTTTTTAATTGGCTTATCAAAGATCAAGTAACCATAAGTAGCTGGATTCATCTGTTGGTTCTCTGTCTACCTTTCTATTTTTGTGCCAGTACCATGCTGTTTTAATCGAGGCAAGGCTATTTATGATGCGTTTATTAATTCAACAAATATGTATCTGTTGAGTATCTACCAAGGGCCTGGTTTGAGGCTGAATAAACATGATACTTCCCACAGCAAAACATGATGCAATACCTAACAAGCACTATGATAGATGGCCACCACCTCTCAGGCACTTACTATTTGCAAGAATTTGGTGTGATGTTTCTTCATTTGATATTAGTTTCATTTCTATCATTTACATTTTATAGATGAGGAAACTGAGGTCTGGAGAAGATAAGAAACTTGCCCCAAATCACAGAACCAGTAGGTGAAGTTGCATGTGATTCCAAAGGCTATAGTACTATGGTGCTACACAGAATACTCCTGGAGCACATAGGAGGGCACAGAAGTCAGCCTAGGGGTGGGTGTGAAGGAGAGAAAGAGGTAGGGCTAGCAGTCTGCTTGAACTCTTTTCTTGTTATCGAGAACAAACCACCTAAACTTAGTGGTGTAAAACAACACCAGTCATTTACTGTTGTCATCTCTCATGGTTCTGGGGATTGGCTGGGCTAACCTGTGGATTTTTGTTGTGGTTGCAGTCCACAGTTCTCAAGGCCTGCTTTGTGGTTGCAGTCAGATGATGGTTGGGGGAGTGAGTGTCATCCCTGAAGGCTTCCTCACTCCCTTGTCTGGTATTTGAGGTTGACTGTCAGCTAGAACCTTGACTGGGGTTGTTGTAGCTTCTGCAGTAACTTGGGCTTCCCCACAGCATGGCAGCTGCATTATAAGAAGAATCATCCCATGGAGCTGGAGAATATTCTTCTTAGCAAAGTATCTCAAAAATGGAAGAAAAAGTATCCAATGTACTCAGCCCTACTATGAAACCATTTATAGCTTTCATATGAAAGCTATTATAGCCTTTCATATGAAACCCAATTATAGCCCAAGAATATGGAGAAAGGGGAAAGGGAGAGGAGAAGAGGAGGGACGATGGGTGGAGGGAGAGTAGTTGGTATGACCACACCTACGGTGCATCTTACAAGGGTACATGTGAAATTTATTAAATGTAGAATATAAATGTCTTAACGTAATAACTAAGAAAATGCCATGAAGGCTATGTTAACCAGTTTGATGAAAATATTTCAAACTGTATATTAAACCAGCACATTGTACCCAATGATTGCATTATTGTACACATCTATGATTTAATTAAAAAAAAAAAAAGAAGAGTCATCCCAAGATTGGGAGAGTCAGGCAGAAGCTGCATTGCCTTTTATGACTTAACCTTGGAAGTAGTTTAGTGTCACTTTTGTTGCGCTCTACTCATTAGAAAGAGTCACTAAGAACAGCTTACATACAGAGGGAGGGGAATTAGACTACCTCTCCATTGGAGGAATGTCAGAGCAGCTTACATACAGAGGGAGGGGAATTGGACTACCTCTCCTTTGGAGGAATGTCAAGGAATGTGCAGATATGTCTGCAGAAACTCAGTAGTAGGGGGAAGAGAAAGAGGAAGATAAGTAGCAAGGGAGGAAGAGTGGGAAGGGTGTCCTAGCTGAGGGGAACTTTTTTAAAAATTTGAGACAGAATGTCACTCTGCTACCTGGGGGTTGAATGCTATGGTGTCATAGCTCACGGCAACCTCAAACTCTTGGGCTCAAGTGATCTTCTTACCTCAGCCTCTTGAGTAACTGGGACTACAGGTGCCCACTACAACACCTGGCTAAATTTCTATTTTTAATAGAGACAGGGTCTTGCTCTTGCTCAAGTTGGTCTCGAGTTCCTGAGCTCAAGCAATCCACCCACCTTGGCCTCCCAGAGTGCTAGGACTATAGGCATGAGCTGAGACCTTAACAGCAAAGGCTTGGGAGGGGTTAGGGACTCTGAGTGGTGCGAAGGCCAGTAAGAGGTGGGTGAGGGGCGGACCTGTGCAGGCCCCAGGAGGCAGTGGCAGGAAAGGGACTGTGGGGGCCATTTGGGGCTATGGTGGCTTCATTCTGATGGGTGTATTTCCATGTAACTTGATCCTTACACTCCAAAGCCAATTTGCTTTTGTTTCCTTTCTGGGCTTGAAGAACCCTTTGAAAGTAGTGGAGGCAGGCAAGGTTCCAGGCCTACCTCTCCTTGGGGGACTCTGGGGGAAGCTCTGGCTGGGAGGTTTATAAAGGGAGGTCCCATGCTCAGAACCCAACTGATCAGGGGCTGGTCAGAGGTAGGGTCGAGGAATCTATGTGTTGTCACCTCCCCAGTGCTTCTGGGATAGTCTTCTCCACCTAACATCTTGGAGAACAGCTGCTCCTGGGTGTCCCAAGCCAGGGTGAGGAAATAGCCCAGGGAATAAAGGAATTGGCTGTGCCTCAGTAGCTAGGGGAGGGTGGGAGAAAGGGGAGACCTTTTGAAGAAAAGCTGGAAGAAGTTCTGAGGAAGAGCCTCCTTTGGCTTGGCTGTGAATCACTGCTTTTGCAAATGTGGGGTTTACTCCTGTGCCCCCCAAGATGCCCCATCCCCCCATGCCCATGGTGCCAATGCTACTCTCTGTCCTCCTCTCCCTGGGATGGGGCCCCAGGGTGGGGGCTGGGTCTGGGGAAGAGCCACTAGTCCCTTCAGTGCTGTCTCTGGCATGTGGGAGAAGAGAGTGGGATTGGAACCAAGGTTTAGTTTTTGGTAAAACCACCGCCTACACACACAGACAGGGACGTGGACAGTCTTAGCATTGTGTGTGGTGGGTAGGATTCCAAGATGGCCCCAGGATCCCCACCCCTGGCATACATAGCCTGTATGTTCCACAAACTCTGGAGTGTGAGGGGCACCATGAATCTGAGGGGCATTACTCCCCCATTACATTACTAGAGAGAAGCCTCCCTCTGGAGGGGCAGAGGGAAGCTGCTGCATTGTGGGGGGGTACCAGAGCGAGGACCGGAGGGCAGTCTCTCAGAGCAGAGAGGAAGCCCTCAGCTGACAGCCAGCAAGGAAATGGACCCCTCTGATCTCCAACTGCAGTAACTGAGCCCTGCTGACAGCCTGAATGAGACAAACCTGGGAGTGGATGCTGCCCCTGTTAAGCCTCCAGCTGAGAATGCAGCCCGCCGACACCTTGCCTGAACCCTGGGAGCCCTGTGCAGGGAGTTCCGCCATGCTATGTCTGGACCTATACAACTGTGACATAATCAATGGGTGTTGTTTTAAACTGCTAAGTTTGTGTTAATTTGTCACATAGTAATGGAAACACGGCAGGGCAACACAAAACTCTGAGGTTTGGATGGTGCCTGGTCCCTTGGAAGTTAGGGCCTGCAGGTCTGTGGCCTGACTGTGACTTTCCTTGTGCTATGGTGGTGGCTCAGGTTCTGATGGCCAGTTCTAGAGGGCTAGGGTTCCTGGCTTACCTCCTGCAGAGCCCCCAATCACATGACAGCCAACTTTTTAAGGCCTGGCACAGCTATATTTTATTGTCGAATTAGTAGGAATAACAGCAGCGTTTTAGTGGCTGATTGGGAGCCGTATATTAGTGATCGTATTAATAAGTGCACAGTGACAGGAGACCAGTGAGAGTGAGAAAATGAGACACAGTATTTATCCCCAGTGCAAAATCTTTTTTATTATTAAAGACACTGGGTTAACTGAGGATAGATTTAATGCCTGCTGGTAATTTTATTGGATAATCAGCAGCCCAGGGTCCCCACTGCAATCTGAGCTCTGGAACCCTCATCCAGGGCTGTTGGACACCTGGGAGAAGCTGCCAGGCTGGAAAGCTGCACATGTGGGTCTGGTGCTCCCTGTGTGTGGATCCTGGGCAGCTTACGTGAGACAGGGTGAGATGGCCGAGGGGAGTGGTTGCAGGGAGAGCTGGCCCAGGCCCACTCCTGACTTGGGATGGGCTGCTGGGAGGTTTGCTTCTCTAAGGGGAGCTGCTCCACAGAGGGCTGCATGCCTGGAGGGTCTTGTGTTCTGGGGACAGCCAGCCTCTGTGCCTCCCTGGGGCTCCATCCTGTCTAGTGCCTGCCCAGTGGGGCCTAGCTGGGCCTGCTGCTGCAGGCGCCAGGTCTAGTAGAGGGGGACAGCTGGAGTAGGGGCTGAGGAGCCCTGGGGCTAAGGGCCACTAGGCGGGAGGGACCTGGGCTGGCAAGGGGACTGTGCTGGGCCCTCTGCAAGCTCTTGGTCCTTTGAACATTTCGGAGGAGGGATAGAGGATGGAAGGTGAGTAGGAGGGAAAGACACAGAATTTAGAAATGTTGGCAGCCAATA
This sequence comes from Galagoides demidoff, assembly GCA_963574575.1. Classification (NCBI taxonomy): domain Eukaryota; kingdom Metazoa; phylum Chordata; class Mammalia; order Primates; family Galagidae; genus Galagoides; species Galagoides demidoff. Next base: position 5,658 of record CAUYQV010074671.1, read on the forward strand.
GTCATGGCCCGGCCTGCTGTCCCGGACAGGTGAGCCCTATTGAGAGGGCCTTCCCAGGGCTCTAGCTCAGCTCCCTTCCCTACCTCCCTGTGGCGCTCTCGACAGCCTGCTCAACCCTCTTCCTACAGGTCTGCTCAAGGACTCAGGAGTGATCCTGTCTTTGCATCTTGCCCCTCCTGTCTCAGCAGAAGCTTGGGAGAGAAGACAGGTGATGGCAGGTGAGGGGCTCACGTGGCATTGATGATGACAGAGAGTGTGGCATAAGAGAAAGAACATGGGCTGTCAAGCATCACAGCCCTGGGCTCACCTCCGTCCTGCACTAGCTGGCTGGGTGGTGTTGGGCCTGGGGGCACAGCTGAGGCCTCTGAGCCTTCCTGTCCTCAGCTGTCAGCAAGCCCACCATCTCAGGGGGAAGCCTGCCTCACAGGGGGATGCTTGTAAGGACCAAAAGAGAGAACAAACCCTGTAAAGGGCTTCAGAGACTGCCTGATATGTAGAGGCGCTCAGATGGAGCACACTGCTGTCTCTAGAAGGACTCAGACTCTTGTATCATTGGAGGAACCTCTAGGTTCTCAGTAAATATTTATCGAATGGATGTGTACAGACTTTCTGCCCTTGGGGAATTTAGAGGTATTTTCTGGTTTTCCCAGGCCAGTTGATCTTACTTTGTCCAGTGTCAGGGAAACCTGGAAAACACCTCCATGCCTGTGGGCCAGAGAAATTTTCACCTTCCATTGTCTGACACTCTTTTGGACACCAGCCAAGGACTGTAGGAAGAGATAGTCACTAAGATTTTGCCCTGCTTGGGAAAGGCAGTGCAGACCTCCTTAGTTAGTGGCAGAGTATCGGTGGTAACTTGTGGGCACAGCCCACATTTCCCAGCCTTCTGTGGGCATCGGAGGCCCCTGTGCCAATCATGTGATTTCTCTGCTTCCCCTGAGCCTAGAACAGATACACAGCAAGTGTTCAATTGAGAGTAATCATTTTGCGAAATCTTCATGTGCTCTTCTGGAGGACTTGAGTGAATTCCTGGGGAGGAGGGTGCTCTGCAGGAAGGTTGACGAGGGAGCAATTCTCTTGCCCTCCTACTTCGGAGTGCAGGTCCCAGGTCCAGATTGAGTTCCCATTTTTTCAGTCCCCTGCAGATGTTTGGCCTGGCAGTGTTCTGGCATGAATAGCCAGCTTCAGGAACAGTTGGTAAAGTAAAGGTTGGCTTTGCTGCCCCTAATGTTGAAGAAAGCAGATGGAAAATGAATGACTATTGTTGCTGGGCCTGTGAGCGCGTGGAGGGCATCTCAAGGGTCCAGGAGCTGGCAGCTTTTGGGGCCACAGGACCTTCACCTTCAGAGGCTAATTGTGCAGAGACCGGTAAGAGCCCAGGACCCTGAGATGGTTCAGCTACCTGGGGCTAAGGACTGAAAAATCTGTGCGATTGTTTATTGCCTCTATTTTTTATTATCAGCAAAACTTTAATTACAGCTCTCACTAAACCTACTACCTTCTGCCAGCATTTACAAGGCAATAAATTTCCTCTTCTCTCCTTGCACAATCTGAACCTCCGATAGGGCCGTGCATATGCACTGGAAGATATTGATTCCCCAAAGAAATTATAACAGCATTTGTTCTCAAGTAAACACACAGAGAGGCTATTATAACACTGAGGAAGAGTCGATTGTCTCTGCTTTATTAAACAACACAACTCTCAATTGGCGGCACATCTAAATTACCAAGAGATTGGTAGAACAGACAGGCAGCGACACCTGGAATGAGGCTTTGAGTGGGAGGAGGCTCTAATGTGGTGGGTAGAAGGAAGGGGCTTGTCCCTTTCTCCTTGTTTCTCACTCCCACATCAAACCAACTTGCTGCCCTCCCCACCCTCACCCCTGTAGGCCTTTAGCATTGAAAGGACATCGATCATGGTTCTTAGCTAGGGAGTGGGCAGCTCACCGCAAGCTGGCAGAAGCTCGCACAAGACCTGCCAACTGGCTAATGGCCCCATGTGTATTGGCAGACAGTAAACAAAAGCCTTTTAAAAACTTCTTGTGGTGTTCCTGGCAGGTGGAAAAGGTTGATGCATTCATCGGCCTAATTTGGAAAATGGTACATGGCCCATCTTTGCTTCAGAACACCCAGAAATGCATCCCACGGAGCAAAGGGGTGCTCAGCCATGACCTCGCCGCCATAAGGCAATTTGAGACAGGATGTTTTGTTATGAACAGTTTAGTTCTACAGCCCCACAAGAGCAGTGGTAGAATCAAAAGCCTGGGGATGCTCTGAATACAATGGTGGTGTGTTCTATACAGTGTTCATTGGTATCCTGTTAATAAAAAGATGCTCCACTTTCATGGTCTGAAATAAAATTAAGCTCCTTTGTTGCAGGACTTTTCAGAGGCTTTATGCTAATATATATTCTGAATTTGGAAGAGGGGGAAATAATATGTAAAGTTCTGTGGAAAAAAATGTTTTTTTTTTTTTTTAACAGAATGCACATCTTATAGGACCAGGGCTTTTACAGAATATCCTTTGGGAAGTACTCATCTGAAGGAAGAAACCAAAATAGAATAGACCACAAGAAGTGGTCTGGATTTTTCTCTTTTGGGCTCAGAGAAACTAGAATCTGAGGGTGGCAGCAGGAGAGGCAAGTCCTATCAGTGAGTGGCCAATGCCTTGCTAACGTGGTGCCTGAACTCTCACTTGGTCCCTGAGAAGATGTGTCCAGTATTAACATGACAGGTGTTGCCTATCTGGAAGGTGGGTTCAGCTGAGCTCCAACACAGAGCTGTCTTTTACCAGGACCTAGACTGGTGGTTCTCAACCTTCATAATGCCACGGCCCTTTAATACAGGTCCTATGGGTTGCGAGCCACAGGTTAAGAACCGTTGACCTAGATGGGCTTAACTCAATGAAAGAAAGCTAACTCCAAGTTGACAGGGGATTTTCTCTTCCTAGAAAAGGCAGACTGGCTTATTTGAGACCAACACACACTATTAAGAACAACTAGAAAAGTTGTGGCGGTTGTGTTTTCCAGACGTCCGCATCACTAGCTCACCTGTGCCACGCACCCATGCATGTGATGCCTGCCTACAGCACAACATTGACACTCCTGCACCTAGAAGTGGCTTCTGTATTCCTTCCCCCTGACAGATAGAGCTTTGTAACTGTCGTGACCAAAAGCACACAGCAGGAGCAAAGCTGTGTCACTTCTGACACTATGCCATGAAAGCTACTACCTGGCTGTCCTTTCCTCCCCTGTGTGCCTTAGGAGACCTGAGCCAGCCTGTGAAAGTCCAGTTGTCCTGCAGCTTGCAAGTCACATGGAGAGATTACATAAAGATGGGCAGAGAAGCTGCAGGAGCCCAATTCCCAGCTGTTGGAGTCATCCCAGACCAACCAGACATGTGGGTAAAGACGCCTTTGAGATGAGCTCAGCCAGAGCCACCATCTGATAGCAACCTCATGAGAGGCCCCAAGCCAGTATCCCCCAGCTGAGCAGCTCCTGAATTCCTGACTACCTATAGCTGTGGGAGATAATATGTGATTAATGTTTTCTGAAGCCTTTAAGTCTTAGGGGAATTTGTTTTGCTGCCATAATAACTGGAACACAGCTCCATAAAAGTTAATAAAACATATGTTGACGTCTTTGGAAAGCTATCAAAGTGACAAAGGCTTGGCTCAAGGGGCCAACCTTCTTGAAAGAAGGGAAACTCCAAAAGGAGAGCCAGACATTTGGTGCCACTTTACCCCCAAGTTATTTGCTAACTTGAGTGCAGCTGCTGAGATGCTGAGACACTGAACAGAAGTGGCTCTAAACGTCTGAGAAGTTGAGCACAGCTTTTGGCATTTTCATGGGGTTTTGGGTAAAATCATGGTTCAGGCCATGCTGAGTAGGAAAGCCTGGTAAACAGCCCCCTACTAAGAGTAAATTTGAGCTTGAATCAGGCTAGCTCTCACAAAAGGTGAAGGTTGTCATTAAATCATCTCAGTGACTTATTAGATTAAGGTCAGCTGTCCCCACTCAATCTGCCACGAGAAACAAAAGTGAATCGTGTCTTTAACAAGGTGACATCATCCAGAAACTCACGTTTATTGCTCTAGAACATGGAATTCAATTCAAATTGACTAAGAACCCGAGAGAATGCTTGTAGGAAAATAGATGTACAGGAAACTTGGAAATCGGACTTATCAGACATGAGCTTTAAAATAACTTATTAATGTTCAAGAATTCGAGCAACAACAGAGTATTCTGTGGAGAATTGGAAAGTATAAAATAATCAAATGGAAACTGATTATTGCAGAATTGTGGAATCAATAACTAAGATTTCAATAGAGGGATTTAAAAGGGTATTAGATACAGTGGGAGAGCAGATTATGAACTGGAAGAAAGATCAGCCAAATATTTTCAGTTTGAAGGACAGAAATTATAGAAAATACAGAAAAGAGCAAACAAGACATATAGGTTGTGGTGAAATGGTGTAATGTGTAATTGAAGTCATAGAAAGGAGGGTTGGTAGATGCTATATTTGAAAAAATAATGGCCAAAGATTTTCCAAAACTGACTAAAACATCAAACCATAGGTTGAAGAAACACTATGAACTCTAAGTAGAAGAAATTAATAGGAATCACACCTGGGCATATCATAGTAAAACTACTGAAAATAAAGGAAAAAGAGGACATCTTAAAAGGTTCAGAGGAAAAAAGGACCAATTTCCTTCTAAGAGCAGCAGGGAGCATGACACTGACTTCTGAAGAACAGTGGAAACTCCAAGTTAATGGAATGAAATAAGAGAATTCTTAAGATAATTCTATTGATCCAGATAGAAGTATATAGGTAAAAAGATGAATAATTATGTCTTCTGGGATTAAAAAATGTAGAATTAAAATATACACCATAAAGCACAAAAGGCAGTGGAATGAGGGTAAATGAAATTAGCATCCTAAGTTTCTTTCATTGTCCAGGAAATAGTACAAAATAGTAATTTATTTTAAGCGCTAACAAGACAAGAGTGCACTCAATTTATTGTATGCAGAATGAAGTTTGTAAAATAATGTATAACAAGCTACAATGGAGAAAATGAAATAGTAAAACTACATGATTCATTTGAAAGAATCATTTGAAGATAGAAAAGAAAAAGGAACATCACACATGTAGAACAAATAGAGATAAAATAAGATTGTAGGTTTAAATTCAAATACATCAGTAATTACATAAAATGTAAACAGACTAATGACAAGATGAAGATAGTTAGACTACATAAAAATAAAACTATGCTTCATAGAGATATATTTTATCTCTTTATTTAAAATTGCACATGAACCTTATGGATACCCTGTATATAAGGATTCAAGAAGATTAGAAGGAAAGAAAATACTTTTTAGCTCTGTATCTGTTGTCCACACATTAATCAAAGAGATATAGTCATAAGGTAGAATTAAAGGCAGGAATCATTATTGGCGATAATTGCTTCATGATAATAAAGGGTCAGTGTACCAGGATTCTATAACAAATTCAAATTTATAGGCACCTAGTAACATAGGTCTACAATATATAAAGCAAAAATTGTTAGACTTAAAAGGTGAAATAAACACATTTACTACAATTATGGTGGGAGATTTTCTTCCAAGTGAATGGAAAGAACTTTCTCAACTTTAAGGTTTTTTGCTGATTTTTTTCTTAAATTTCTGGGGCCTGATGCCTCTTATCTGATAATAGATACTGGCAGATGACAGAATGAATGAATAAAAATGTGTATCAATAGAAAATGAGTACAGCGTGGCAGGGTTTCTCTAAGAGCTTTCTTTCTTTCTTTCTTTTTTGAGACAGAGCCTTAAGCTGTCCCCTTGTGTAGAGTGCCATGGCATCACAGCTCACAGAAGCCTCCAACTCCTGGGCTCAAGTAGTCTCCTGCCTCAGCCTCCCAAGTAGCTGGGACCACAGGCACCCACCACAACGCCTGGCTAGTTTTTCGGTTGCAGCCATCATTGTTGTTTGGCGGGCCCGGGATGGATTCGAACCCACCACCTTAGGTGTACGTGGCTGGTGCCTTAGCCACTTGAGCCACAGGCACCGAGCCTCTAAGAGCTTTCTTTACCTGCAGTGTAAGAGCTCATGGGCATTTCTTTATTACGTGTAAATAGATAGGTTACCCACTAAAAGACATCTTCCAGATTTGTATGACAGTTCAAGTACATTGCAATATTCAAATGTTATATAGTGAGCACCCTGCTTCCTGACGTCTAACTATGAGAACAAATTTCAGAATCTGCTAAGCATTTTAAAGAATGCCAAACCCCCATTTTGCTGCACTTCCAGGGCCATATTGTCCTTACTGCTCAATATGTTATATCATCGTCAGCAAATTGAGGTTCACACACAGAGCAGACACGGGCTGGTGGATATGTGCTGTGAGATGTGCAAAAGTATAGGCAGAACACCGGAATCAGGACCCTTGAGAGTGGACACCAAGTGTCAAGTGTGTCCCTTGTCTCGTGAGTATCCTGGGCCCTAGATGTGCCCACCTGTCTCTTCCAGGCAGCCTCTTCGTCTAGGCAGTGACGATGTAAACCATCAAGGTTATTATCTTTTTCTTTATGTAGGAGGGAAGAGGCTGATTTAGGTGGTAGGTGATCCTAAAGAATCTGGATCCTTTTTAATTTCTTTATTTTTAAAAAATTGCTCCTTTTTATTATTTTTACACATATAATGTATGTTCAGTATAAAATAATCAGAAAAAAGAGACAAGCAGGAAGAGAATCACTCATAACAGTAACAATTTATCATAACAATTTTTATCATATTTCTTTCTAGTCTTAGCTTCCAAAACAGGATCTCACAGGATCTCACTATACTTATTTGATGGAAAACATTTTAATCATATCAAGAACATATTTTACAATCAATAAATATATAGATTTATACTTTATAAATTTTGCTTCTATAGTAATATGGAAAATACAAGTAGAATTCAGAAAATTAACATCTTTAGCAATAACAGCTTCCATCTCTGATGAAAATAGTCCTTTTTCCATGTGTGTAGATACATTTTTATTCCCCACCCATAATAAAATTAGGCTGATATTATGCTTGCATCATTATTTTTAATAGCTGATTGGTATCCATGGTTTCAAGTATCATTTTAATTTTTATAGTTTCTTACCTTTGGTCATTTGCTATTTCTAGGTTGTTATTTTTTTTTTTGTCATTGGAAATATGCTGTATATATCAATTGTGTTATCTATATCTTGTGGTGCTTATTCAGTTTTTTTCCTGGAAAAACTGTAGATATTAGAATTTCTTGGTCAAAGGTATACCCATGTTTATGGCTTTCAATTCCTATTGCCAAGTTGCCTTCTGGAAAAGCCATGCCCACTTATACCCTCAACAGCACAGGGTCCCTTTACTTCCCCTCTTACCAACAGGGGACATAGTACTCCTTATGAATCTTTGCCAAGTCAGTAGATGGAAAATGGCATCTTGATCTTTAAATCTGCATTATTTTAAATTCTAGTGAGACAGAATCTTGTTCATATGTTCATTGCTCATTTGTACTTCTTTTGTTAATTTCTTAGTCATTTGAAATTAATTCTCGAATGGGATCAAAATAGGGACATATCTGATTTCTTTAGGTGAAGGCTCATATACAAAGTGCTAGACTAACTCATGTCCAAAAGTCCTTTCTATTTTGTAGTCAGGCCCAAAAGGCTTTGTTTTATGCTGGGCACGGTGGTTCACACCTGTAATCCTAACACTCTGAGAGGCTGAGGCAGCTCAGGAGTCTGAGACCAGTCTGAGTCTGAGAAAGCGAGAGACCTTGTCTTCACTAAAATAGAAAAAAATTAAACGGGCATCATGGCAAGTGCCTATAGTCCCAGCTACTTGGGAGACTGAGGCAGGAGGATTGCTTGATCTCAGGAGTTTGAGGTTGCTGTGAGCTAGGCTGGTGCCATAAGCTTTAGCCTGAGCAACAGAATGAGACTCTGTCTCAGAACAAACAAACAAACGAACAAAACATTGAAATTGTCTGTTTAAAATTGTATTCAGGACAGAGAGAGAAGGAGGGAGGGGAATGGGAGAAGGGAAGACCAGAGGGAGGGAAGGAAGGAGGGGGTGCAGTCTCGGTGTGTAACATACATTTTGGGGGCAAGACACACTTATAAGAGGGACTTTACCAAACAAATGCAATCAGTGTAACCTGGTTTCTTGTACCCTCAGTGAATCCCCAACCATAAAAAAATAAATAAATAAAATGGTATTTAGAAAGTCAGAACTAAAAGAGCTTATAGAGATTATTTGTTTCATCCCACAGTTTTATATATGGGAAAACTGAGACCCAGAGAAGGTAAGGGGCACGTCCAAAGCCCATACCTTTGTTTCTATCTGTCTGTCTCTTCCTTTTACAATCATTTGTGATGAAAATGTGATTCTTGAAGTGGTTCATTCTGTCTGAAACATCTTCTAGTCCCTACTCGTCTTTTGGGCTAAAGATGGAGAAGTTGGCTATGAGGCTGAGACTCCTGAATGGTCAATGTCCCTAATGGGACAGATTAGGACGAAGCCCATTCTGAACGTCAATGTCCTTGAAGAAGAAAAGCAGGATCATAATCCTGACTCCACGGTGATTCTGAAAAGATGTAGATGTTGTCAGGCCCAGCATAGTCAGGATGTGCTGTAATGAACAGACCAAATCATTTATGCATACTTTATAATTTTAATAAAAATAGGTACTATAAAATATTTTAAAAATTATTTCTTTTCTTAATAAACCTTATATTGTGTAATTTTGTCAATTCCATTAATTCTCGTGGAAAGACCCTTCATAGTCCATTTTAGAGGATAGCTTTGTTGCAGTAACACCCTCCAAACCTCAGGGTTGTTTTGTAATTTTTAACTTTTAAAATTTATTTACTTTTTTTTTTTTTGAGAAGTGTCATGGCCTCAGCCTAGCTCATAGCAACTTTCAAACTCCTGGGCTCAAGCAATCTTTCTGCCTTAGCCTCCCAAGTAACTGGGACTACCAGTGCCCATCACAATGCCTCACTAATTTTTCTATTTTTAGTAGAGACAGGGTTTTGCTTTTCTCAGGCTGGTCTCAAATTCCTGAGCTCAAGCTATCCTCCCACCTCGGCCTCCCAGAGTGCCAGGAATATAGGTGTAAGGCACCACACATGATCTGTTTTTAGTGGTGTTTTTTTTTTTAAACAATCAAAGTGTAGTTCTTAATCTAAATCCAATGGGGAGTGACTGATTTCTTTATTCATCATAGGCACTCATGGACCTGGGCTGATGGAGGATTCATCTTGGCAGGGGAAGAGAATGAAGAAAATCACTCACTAATTTTATATAAGGCAGAGGTAGGCCAAATCTGACCTGTTTCTACACATCTGCAAGGTAGGAATTATTTTTACATTTTGAAATGGTTACAGATGGGTGACGCCTATGGCTCAGTGAGTAGGGTGCCGGCCCCGTATACCAGGGGTGGCGAACCTGGCCCCAGCCAAACTACAACACAAAATAGCTGGGCGTTGTGGGCAGGTGCCTATAGTCCTGGCTACTTGGGAGGCTGAGTCAAGAGAATCACCTAAGCCTAAGAGCTGGAGGTTGCTGTGAGCTATGATGCCACAGCACTCTACCAAGGGTGACAGAGTGAGACTCTTGTCTCTTAAAAAAAAAAATGAAATGGTTACAAACAGATTAAAAGAAGAATAATATTGTGTGACACAAAAATTACATGCAAGTCAAATTTCATAGCATTCATAAGTAAGGTTTTATTGGAACACAGCCATGCCCATTTGATGCATATAATCTATGGCTGCTACACAGTGCTACAGCAGCAGAGGTGAGTAGTTGTGACAGTGACCATATGGCCCACAAAGCCTAAATATATGTCTGGCCTTTTATAGAAACTCCTCTAGACCCACATTTTAAAAGCTCAAACAAATCACGTGGCCTTGGTTAACTTCACAAAAGATGGAGAAACGCATGTAAGGAGAATGGGAAGTGTTAGTGACTAGGACTCATGGCTGCCCTATAGGCAGAGAGAAAGTACATTCCAGCCTACTCGCTGGCTGAGATCTCAACACTTCTTAATTAATGAATCTAAACTAAAGATAATTTACTATAAATGTCTTTTAAGGGCCTGAATGGCTTGTGGTCATGCAGACCTGGTCCTCCCTCAGAATGACTGCAATCGATCTGTGATTATTCTCATAACTGCAATTTACAACATGATAACGACAGCTAGAGAAATTTATAAGCAACCCAATGAGCAGTTTTAAGAGAAAAAATCAATTCTAGTTCTCTAGAGTGCAAGGGAACGTTTAATACTGTAAATTGAGCTCAGTTAGAAAGAGAAAAAGAAAAGCGTTTATTTTCTTATTCATAGCATCCTTTAGAGTAATCGCTTTTGACTCTTATCTGGGAGTATCATTTCCCGAACAGTGTAGGAGGTGAAATAGCCAAGGCTGACACCGCTTCCCAAGTCAGTATAAGCCCCTCGGCCAGCTTTAGACAAGCCCCAGTTAAGTCCACAAGTGCCAAGTTAGCCACTGAGCCAGTTAGAAATACGAGTAATTTCACAAAGTGATCACAGTGCCGCTTGATGTAGAGTCCTCTCGTGAGGTGGAGACACACGCTCAGCTTCTCCCCAGCCCCTGAAATCCACGTCCCTGGCACTGGCGTATTTACCCCAACAAATGATCAGCTTGGGGCTATCCTGCGGGGGCTACTTTCTGCCCACTAAACACGTAGGTGAGCTCAGGAGTCTTGCCCAGCAGTTCCAGTTCTTGCTGAGATGTTTCCTTTCTATCTCTTACAAATTACAATTCCTTTCTTGTTAAGACTCTCCAAATAGCTCTAGTGCTTTTGCAGACCACACTTATTGGAAATGAATCATCCCCAGAGGGCATGTCTTCATGCAGTCTTTCCAACTTCCTTATGGTTCTGGCGACTGAGTAATCAGAGGATATAAGAGCCCTTGTTCCCTGCCATAAAATAAGTTTATAGAGATATAATTAGCAACAGTATTATCTTCATTTGGACTTAGCCATGCTAAATGTCCTATAAGAGTTGTTTACGAGGCGATATGAATGGTAATGGTATTAATAACGTGATTAGCCAGAAGTATCAATATTTTCCACCACTTGCTGCCTCCTAATGAGGTTGCATGTGGAGTTCTGGGGTGGGGATGAGCTGGTGGATTTATAGAAAGTTGTAAGGAATTATTAAGAGGGCTCTTGTTCCTCTTCGAGTTAGTAGCTCAGGAAAGATCTCCGTGTACACAGGCCCAGCAACCCTAGATGCACCACGTTCTTTGAGATGCCCATGGCCCATCCAGACACCCCCTTCTGTGGGGCCTAGCTCTCTTGTTACCTCCTCCCAAAGCACACAGAGCACTCTGTAGGGGCTTGAACTATTTTACCCTGCGTTTTGATTGGCCTTGGCTCGTAGACTGTGTTGTGGGTTGTATTGTCTTCCTGACAAGAGTGCGTGGGGTCTTTGAGATGGAAACCGTGGTGTCATTTCAATATATCTTACAACATCAAGGCAGAAATAGGTTTGCATGCCCCACCCTCTAAGGGTCTCAGACCTGGGTCTCTTCAGGTACCTGTAGACTTACAATGGGGAGAGCCAGAGACAGTAGATACCATCTCGTGCAGCTGACCTCTTTACATTTGGGGAAGCTGGGGCTTAGCGAGGTGATCTTTTCACCAGGGTCCCACGTGGACAGTGACAGAGCAGCGAACAGAGCTCATTGCTCAGTTTCTAGCTTTGGCTTTTAAATAGGTGGTTGGGAGGGAAAAAGAAGCTCCAAGGCCGGGCAGAGGGTGGTTTTGGCCGTGTCCCAGAGTCCCAGGCGTTTGCCTACCTGAGGAAGACTCCTCTAGGTGAGGTAGAGCAGTGCAGAGGAGGAAAGTCACTGTCAGGTTCCAGTTCTGTCCCTTTCAAGTGTGGCTTGAACCTCAGTTTCCCCATCTGGGAAGTGGGATGATTTTCTACCCCGATGGCCTCTGTGTGTTTGCAAGAGTCCCATGTGCTTTTGCACTGCCCTGCCTAGCCTGGAGGGCTGGAGGGAGAGTGAGTGGTATGAGCCAGGGCCTCTCCCCAGGTTCTGTCTCCTTAGAAGACCATGGCGGCACCTCACCTCCTCTAGGCAGCAGTGCTTTCAGCCTAGGTCCCTGGCAGGGTTTCTGGAGCTGCTTCCAGCCATGTTGGGCAGAACCTCTGGTGCAGAGTGCCAAGTGGCTGGCTCATCTGACACTGACATGTTCTGCTGATTTATGGCTGACAACCCTGCTAAAACTAGGATTAGTACATTGCTGTGGCAGCTTCAGACCTCCCACTGATCTGAGCCCTTAAGTACTTGGGTACTTAAGCTGAGCACAGAATGCAATCCTGTGCTCCTGGATCAGGGCTGTGGCAGTCTCATTAGCCCACCTGCCCACAGGTGTGGTATATGCTTGTTGATCATGTCACGGGAGCCTGCATGTCAGGGAGTATCTCTGAGGGCACCTGACCCCTCATCCTTACCGAGGCCAACCTTACCCAGTCACCAGTGGGAACTGCACCTCTGTGGGGACTGTAAGGGTCTTTCTTGTTCAAGGCCTCTGGGAGTCTTGAGCTAGGGCTAATCCCTGGATCCCAAGACCCAGAGGTCTTTTCATCACAGGTGAGCTGCTCCCCAAGGAAAAGGGCCCATGACTGTGCAGATGGAGGAGAGATGTCTGGCTACTTTGGAACCCAGGCTGGGTTGCCAGGAAGGCCTTCTTCTCCAGGCTTGGCAGTGAAGCTCTAGAAATGGTCTGTTTAAGGGCACTAGACTTTATACTACAAGGAATTGGCACGAGGTTCTTCCATTGCCCCCCAGGGGGACACCTCTGAGAGCCAGCAGTTTTGGCTTTTTTCTAATACTCAGGGTCATAGGGGCAGTTGGACCCCTGACCCTATCTCCTCATGCTTTGACAACACCAATACCAGGAAAGTGTCATCAGCTTGTGAACACCAGTGTGCTGGTGACTGGGTCCAAGTCCTCTCTCTGCTTACCTTGGTAGACACAGCAGGTGCTCAGTATGTGCTCACACTAAGTGCCAAACTAATGGATGAGTGAGGAGGCCATGTGAAAGGAAAGGTTGTTTGCTTTGGGTTTTGGTATCAGACACACTTGGAGGAAAGTGAGGAATCCCTCTGCGTGTCACCTGATGGGACAGTGCCTTCCAGAGGGCCCAGCTGAGTGGTTTGTGGGAGAGGTACGTGGCCCCAGGAAGCTCTACTGCAAGTTTCCACTCGCCACTTCCACATCAAGGCTGTGCCGGCAGCCGCTGTTATATGGCTCCTCTTAGCCCCACTCAGATCCTATTATGCCAACGCAAATTGAGTTACAGCATCAAAAGCTCTTTGTTTAGTGAACCAAGCACTTTGTATTAGTTACTACATCTGTCTTGTTATTTTGCATCATCTTTGCTAGAAGCCAGCATGCGTATCCTTGAGGAGAGAGCTGTAGAGACTAAGTGATTTATGAAATCTATTTTGTTCTTTTGGTTATTCTTAAGTGGGATAAACAGTGTATTGGGGCTCAGGATACGCAGGAGAGAGGAGTGACAGTCCAGTGCACCTCTTGGTTCTGAGGGTCACAGTGCCCAGTACACAATTAGCGGAGGGTGTGGCTGAGCTTTCTCCATAATCTAATTTAGGCACAGTCTGTTACAGACGGTTAGCAAATAGGGCACAGGTTCTTACAGAATGGATGCAGGATGTGAGAGTAAGATTGCCAATTTTTTGCATTTTTACAGCTTAAAAAATAGCCACTTTTCCCATACTATAAAAATAATATGGTGTATATTGTAGAAAATTTGGAAAATAGAGACAAAGCACAGTTAAAATCAAACCAAATCCCAGCACTGAGGATGGAAACTGTTTTAACACATTAGTATGCAAACTTCTAGAATCTTCTAGGCCTGTGTATATACCTACACTTATACATATGTACTTATAATTTTTTTTTTTATTGAATGGTAACTATGTACATTAATACACTTCTGGGGTACAGTGTGGGGTTTTCACATGCAATCCGAAATACTTCCATCAAACTGATCAACACAGCCTTCATGTCATTTTCTCAGTTATAGTTTTAA
>CAUYQV010074672.1:0-21547 GCA_963574575.1 Galagoides demidoff
CCGCCAGCAGTGTAGAAGTGTTCCCTTTTCTCCGCATCCATGCCAACATCTCTGGTTTGGGGATTTTGTGATATGGGCTAATCTTACTGGAGTTAGATGATATTTCAAAGTAGTTTTGATTTGCATTTCTCTGATGATTAAAGATGATGGACATTTTTTCATGTGTCTGTAGGCCATGCACCTGTCTTCTTCAGAGAAGTTTCTTCTCAAGTCCCTTGCCCATCCTCAGATGGGATCACTTGTTCTTTCCTTGCTAATACATTTGAGTTCTTTGTGGATTCTGGTTATTAAACCTTTGTCAGAGACATAGCCTGCAAATATCCTCTCCCATTCTCAGGGCTGTCTACTTGTTTTACTTACTGTGTTCTTGGGTATGCAGAAGCTTTTTGGTTTGATCAGGTCCCAGTAGTATATTTTTGATGCTGCTTCAATTGCCTGAGGGGTCCTCCTCATAAAATATTCGCCCAGGCCAATTTCTTCAAGTGTTTTCCCTACACTTTCTTCTAGTATTTGTATAGTTTCATGTCTTAAGTTTAAATCTTTACCAGTGAGAGTCTATCTTAGTTAATGGTGAGAGGTTTGGGTCCAGTTTCAGCCTTCTACAGGTCGCCAGCCAGTTTGCCCAGCACCATTCATTAAATAGGGAATCTTTTCCCCACTGAATATCTTTAATTGTCTTGTCAAAGATCAAATAACAGTAAGTATCTGAGATCGTCTCTTGGTTCTCTATTCTGTTCCATACATCTACCTCTCTGTTTTTACACCAGTACCATGCTGTTTTGATCACTATTGATTTATAGTATAGTCTGAGGTCTGGTAGAGTGATTCCTCCTGCTTTGTTTTTATTTCTGAGTAATGTCTTGGCTATTTGAGTTTTTTTTCTGATTCCATAAGAAATGAAGTATTATTTTTTCAAGATCTTTAAAGTATGACAATGGATCTTTAATAGGAATTGCATTAAAATTGTATATTGCATTGGGTAGTATGGACATTTTAAGAATGTTGATTCTTCCCAGCCATGAGCATGGTGTGTTTTTCCATTTGTTAACATTTTCAGCTATTTCTTTTCTTAGAGTTTCATAGTTCTCTTTATAGAGATCTTTCACATCCTTCGTTAGGTAAGCCCCCAAATATTTCATCTTCTTTGGCAGAAGAAGTGAACAGAATAGAGTCCTTGACTGTTTTTTCAGCTTGACTATTGTTGGTATATACAAAGGCTACCAATTTATGAGTGTTGATTTTGTAACCTGAGTTGTTGCTGTATTCTTTGATCACTTCTAAGAGTTTTGTAGTAGAATCCCTGATGTTTTCCAGGTATACAATCATATCATCTGCGAAGAGTGAAAGTTTCATCTCTTCTGACCCTATATGGATACCCTTGATAGCCTTTTCTTCCCTAATTGCAATGGCTACAACTTCCATTACAATGTTAAATAGCAGTGGAGACAATGGGCAACCTTACCTCATTCCTGATCTGAGTGGAAATGATTTCAATTTAACTCTGACTGTGGGTTTGCTGTAGATGGCCTCTATCAGTTTACGAAATGTCCCTTCTATACCAATTTTCTTAAGTGTTCTGATCATGAAGGGATGCTGGATCTTATCAAATGCTTTTTCTGCATCAATTGAGAGAACATATGGTCTTTGTTTTTTAATTTGTTTATGTGATGATTATATTTATAGATTTATGTGTATTAAACCATCCTTGAGACCCTGGGATAAAACCCACTTGGTCATGCTGTATAATTTGTTTGATGTGTTGCTGTATTCTGTTTGTTAGGATTTTGTTGAATATTTTCACATCAATATTCATTAGTGATATTGGTCTATAATTTTGTTTTCTTGTTGGGTCTTTTCCTGGTTTGGGGATCAAGGTGATGTTTGCTTCAGAGAATGTGTTGGGCAATATTCCGTCTTTTTCTATATTTTGGAAAAGGTTGAGTAATATAGGTACTAGTTCCTCTTAAAAGGTTTGGTAGAATTCTGATGTGAAGCCATGTGGTCCCAGGCTTTTCTTTTTAGGGAGATTTTGTATAGTTGATGCTATTTCAGAACTTGATATAGGCCTGTTCAACATTTCCACTTCATTCTGGCCAAGACTTGGAAGGTGGCATGCTTCCAAGTATTGGTCAATTTCTGTCAGATTTTCATACTTCTGAGAATAAAGTTTCTTGTAGTATTCATTAAGGATTTTTGAATTTCTGAGGTATCTGTTGTTATTTCATCTTTATATTTCTGATTGATGCAACTAAAGATTTTACTCTTTTTTTTTCCTGGTTAGGTTAGCCAAAGGTTTATCTATTTTATTGACCTTTTCAAAAAAACAACTTTTAGAACTTTTAGATTTATTGATCTGTTGTATAATCCTTTTGCTTTCAATTTCATTTAATTCTGCTCTAATTTCAGTTATTTCTGTTCTTCTTCTGGGTTTGGGGTTATAATATTCTTCCTTTTCTAGTTGCTTGAGATGTCCCATTAGGTTGTTGACTTCCTCTCTTTCTGTTTTCTTGATGATGGCTTCTAATGCTATAAATTTCCCTCTTAGGACTGCCTTTGCAGTATCCCACAGGTTTTGATAATTTGTGTCTTCATTATTGTTTTGTTCCAAAATTTTGGTAATTTCCTTCTTAATCTCATCTCTAACCCAGCTATCATTCAGCATAAGGTTATATAGCTTCCATGTTTTTGTATAAGTATGCAGATTCCTGTTATTACTGAGTTCAACTTTTATTCCATGATGGTCCAAGATGTTGCAAGCAATAATTTCTATTCTTTTAAAACTGCTGAAGTTATACTTGTGACCTAAGATGTGGTGGATTTTTGAGTATGTTCCAAGGGCTGATGAGAAGAATGTGTATTCAGTTTTGTTAGGATGAAATGTCCTGTACATGTCTGTCAAATCCAAATGTTGAATGGTTAATTTTAAATTTAAAATTTCTTTGCTTAGCTTCTTATTGGAGGATCTATCCAACACTACCAAAGGAGTATTAAAATCTCCAACTACTATGGAGCTGGAGGAAATCAAGTTGCTCATGCCTGTTAGTGTCTCTTATAAATTGAGGTGCATTCTGGTTGGGTGCATAAATATTAATAATTGAAATCTCATCATTTTGAGTATTACCTTAACAAATATGAAATGACCATCTTTATCCTTACTTTTAAAAGCCTATTGTATCTGCAAATAAAATTGGTACACCTGCTTTTTTCTGCTTTCCATTTGCCTGGAATTTAGAAGACCATCCCTTCACCCTGAGTCAATATTTATCTTTTAAGGCAAGATGAGATTCTTATATGTAGCAGATATCAGATCTGAGTTTTTGTATCCAGTCAGCCAACCTGTGCCTCTTTAGAGGACAATTTAAGCCATTCACATTAATTGAGAATATTGATATAAACCTGGGAGAATTTTGGGTATTGAGTTTTGTGAAAGTCCAGTGGACATTTTTAATTCTTTCGCCACTGTGGAAGTTGGAATTTGATCAAAAGTTTACTTTTGTGGTGGAGGATTGCACTGGTCATTATGGAGGGTAAGTCTGAGAATATCCTGGAGAGCTGGCTTAGTTATGGCAAATTTCTTTAATTGATGAATGTCAATAAAATATTTAATTTCTCCATCATAAATAAAACACAGTTTAGCTGGATACAGGATCCTGGGTTGAAAGTTATTTTGTTGTTGGCTCGGCACCTGTGGCTCAAACGGCTAAGGCGCCAGCCACATACACCTAAGGTGGCAGGTTCGAATCCCCAACCCGGGCCCGCCAAACAACAATGATGGCTGCAACCAAAAAATGGCCGGGCGTTGTGGCGGGAGCCTGTGGTCCCAGCTACTTGGGAGGTGAAGGCAGGAGACTCGCTTGAGCCCAGGAGTTGGAGGTTGCTGTGAGCTGTGATGCCATGGCACTCTACCCAGGGGGATAGCTTGAGGCTCTGTCTCATAAAAAAAAAAAAAAGAAAGTTATTTTGTTTTAGGAGATTAAAAGTCGATGACCACCCTCTTCTAGCTTGAAAGGTTTCCGCAGAGAGATCTGCAGTCATTCTAATATTCTTCCCCTTTTAGGTTATGGTTTTCTTATGTCTGGATACTTTCAGAATTTTCTCCTTCAGATTAACTTTAGTGAAGTTAATTATGATGTGCCTGGGGGATGTCTTATTCAGGTTGAGTCATGCTGGGGTTCTAAAACTGTCTGCTATCTTAATTTCAGAATCTCTTGGCATGTATGGAAAATTCTCTTTGATTATTTCATGAAGTAAAGCATCTTATCCTTCACAGCAAGCTCATCACCTTTAGGAATTCCTATAAGGCAAATATTAGATCTCTTCAAATTATCCCAGAGCTCTCTGAGAGAATGATCCATTTTTGCTCTCCATTTCTCTTCCTCTTTGAGAGTTTTGGAGCATTCAAAAGCTTTGTCTTAAATGTCAGAAATACTTTCTTCTGCTTGATCCATTCTGTTACTGAGGGATTCTACCGTATTTCTCAAGATCTTTGAGGCCTGCAAAATCTTGTCTCAATGTGTCAAGATCTTTGGTGATTTTGTCTTTGAATTCGTTGAATTCTTAAGACAACTTTTGAAATGCTCCTTGAATTTCTAATTCCAAACTTTGCCTCTATTCTATTAATCTTATTTGCAATCCAAATTCTGAATTTGATTTCTGACATCTCAGCCATCTGTTTATGAATGGGATCACCCATTATGTCTGCCTTATCCTTCCTTGGGGGGAGTGGTTGATCTACTCTAGTTATTCATGTTACTGGAGTCTTTTCACTGATTCTGCCCCATAATAATTTTAGACCATTTGGTTAGATGAGCAGATAAGGAGAAGTTCGGGGGGGGCTCCAGGAGTAGTGATTAACCAGCCCTTTGCCCAAAAGTTGGGACTGGTGTCTATACCTTTTCCCCTAGAGTTTTGCCAAGGACCCATACAGTGCTATGGCCTAAAAGACTGTGGGCCTGCTTGGTGTGGTGGGGCTAAGTGACTCTGTCTTGTTTTCAGCTGGTCTCTGTCCTACTCTGGTGAATCAGTTACTCTGGATTAAAGTCTCAGCTGTGGAGAAATACCAGCAATTACATCACCCTGCCCCCCACAGGCAACAATTGGAACAGGAAAATCAAACCTTCCCACAACCACACACTCAGGGTACCACTTTGGCTAGTCCTTGGGTGATTGGCCCAGTTCAAGAAGTCTAAATCAATTGTTTCAGTCAGCACCGGTCTCAGGGGGAAAGTTCAAAAGGTCTCCAGCAACTAGATAGCAGGTGTCTGTTAGCAGCTCAAGTATGACTAGCTCTGATGCTCTGTGAGGTCAGAAGGACCCACCCAGGAAATAAATTAGTCTGGGAAGGTTGATGCCTCCTTCCCCATCTTGCACCACTGTCACACCCAGTCACTGGTAACCCCACAGGGCTATGACCCAGTTCCCTCCAATGAGCAGATGCTCCAGGGGTTTGCACCTGCCTGAGTCAGAGAGAGATCTATGTCTCCTCAGCCAGGTCACCACTCTCTGCCTATCCAGCAGGGAGAGTTGGGACCTAACAGCCTTAGGTACTTAATGGAGACTGGGGCAGTTTACTCAGTTCCAGCCCCATGCCTAACTGATGTTGCTGGCAAAACAGAACAACTTTGCAGAATTTATTTCTGTCCTGGGTATATTCCTCTGTGGATCAGATGCTGTTTGAGCTCACAGAAACTGCAACTCAGTCCCAGTCTGTGCCACTGTCCAGTCTCAGGGTGGGCACAGTTAGAGCTCACATTCAGCTGTCAGTTCCAGCCTCTGCCCACTCGCCTTTGTCTCAGCTATGATTCCCTGAGATCCAGGTGTGTCTTTGGCTAAGTAAAGCAGTCCTCTGGTCAGCCCCACCCTGGGAGTCTGCCATCTCTGCACATGCATATTCTAGTCCCCATGCTCCACCCAGGCCTCAGGCCTACCCTTTCCTCATAGGGCCTGCTTTTCCATCCAAGATCTGTTCCACCAGTGCCTGCTACCAGAGAAGATGCCCAGCTTCCTTTGGTTGCCCAGAGAGACAAGGAATGTCTGTCAGAAATAGCCCCAGAGAGGATAGGGATAGGGCGTGAGCCCTAGTGTTCCTGCTGTGGCTGCTGCTCTGTGCCTCAGGGCACCGCCACTCCTGTATGGTTCCCTCTCAGTTGACCATCCTCTCCTCGCTCCTGTGCTGTGCCACACAATCAGCACAGATCATCAACAGCCCTGACCCTGTCCACACCTCTCAAGAAAATGCGCAAGAATCTGTATTCCATGGAGGATAGGCTTCCAGACCTTGGGGTGAGAGTTGAGGGGAGTGCTGGGAGTTTAGAACTGCAGGTAGAGAATACATACAGTTTTATACAGTTTTATGCCTGTCAGGAGAGTGCCATGGCACCCTAGTAGGGGAAGGAGGTCCAGTTTTTAGAGGGTCTCTCCCATGAAATAAAATGGGAGGATATTTGAACTCTGCTCGCTTGTTTGTATGGAGCATAATGTGAGCCCTTCTCATGGGTGAGGGAACTCCCATCTGCTTGGCAATGGATTTTGTACCTTTTGTTTGTATCCTTGGAGTCGCAGCTCACCTCAGCAGGGTTGATGTGCATTCTTCAGCCTTCTCTCTTGGCTCAGCTCTAACTCCTTGGCTTACTTGCTGAATTTCTGTCCTTTAACTCTCCTTCTGGATGAGAGCCTCTGTGGAAAGCTGGCTTCAGTCAGCCATCTTCTGCAATGAGGGTTTAATGCAGCTTAAAGGTCAACGAGCATGGATTTCTCCGATATTAGGTTTTAACCTGTTAAAAGTTATCTTGTCCATTTTGTTTTGATCAGGGTGGTTTGAAACTTCTGACTTGGTTCAACAGTGCCTGGCAGTTAGCAATCTCATGAGAACACGGTCTGAGAATGCCCACATTGCTTCAGGTAACCTCGCCTTCCTACATGCAGTTTCTCACCTATGACTCCATCTCAGACCCAGCTAGGGATCTGTTTCTAGGCTCTCAGCCTCCTCTAGAGCTTTCCCTGACCTGTAACTGCCCCTTACTTATGTTCCTGCTCTTACACACTACTGCCTAAAGATTATTATTTTATTATCTTAAATTTATAATAAGTTAATATTTATATTGTCTTGGCATTATTGTTTTTATATGACTATCTCCTGTAATAGATAGGGAGCCCTCTATAAGCAGTAGCATAGTGCCTGGAGCATAGTAGTTACTCTGAAAATGTTTCTTACACTTAAATTACAATTAATTTGAATATGCCTCAAGAAGGGCTTGGCAAGTGCTGATAGGAGACGAGAGGCAGAGAGCAGAGCCTGAGTAATAGCTAAGAATGGCTCATCTGTCCCAGCACATACTACCTGCTAGGTGTTTATGAGCTTTGCATGTATCCTTTCCTTTAATCTTCAATCCCCTGAGAAAGGTGCCTCTAGAATCGTCATTTCACAGATGAGGGCATGCAGGTGGGGAGGGCAAGTAACTCATCCCACCTATTCAGTAGGTGAAGAGCTGAGCAAAGCAGTAAGAGGAATGCTTAAATAGGAAAATGGGCAAAGTGTATGAAGATACATGTCACAAAAGAAAAATAAATGATTTTTCTATCAAAAACAAGTCAGCCTCATTCATAGAAGAGCAATGTAATTAAGAACTATGCTAAGATTTTTATCAGGTGGATAAATATCAAAAAGATTGACAAAATTCCCCATTGGAAAAACTGTGGTGAAACAGGTACTCTTAAACAAGGATAGAGAGATAAATTGCTATCACCTCAATAGAGGTTCATTTGGACATATCTATCAAATTTTAATTTAATTATTTCACATCTAGGTCATTTATTTTGCACATGAACTTCTGTGTTATAAATGTATTCATTGCAGCAATGTTGTGATAGAAAAATATTAGAAATAGTCTAAAAAGTCATCAATATGTGACTGAATAAATAAATTATGGTCCAACCATAGCACAGAAAAGTATGCAGTCATTATAAATAATGAAGTAGTTTAACAAGAATTGAAACAAAATAATCTGTAAGGTATTTATTAAGCTGAAAAGATAGATGTAAACAAATTCAAGTTACTGTAGATTTAAATATACATATAGACTCTGTATATGTGTGCAGTATCTCAGGAAGGACCCTGGATTCCGGTAGTAAGTACAATCAAACCACATTTTATCATGCTTGGCTTTCTTGTGCCTCTCTGATACTATGTTTATAAATTAAAAGTTTTTTCAATAACATATGCTCACTTCACATCTGTGTGTCACATCCTAGTAACTCTCCTAATATTTCAAACATTTTCATTATTATTGTATCTGTTATAATGATTTGTCATCAGTGACCTTTTTGATGTAACTATTGTAATTGTTGGGGTGCCATGAACCATGCCCATATAAAATGGCAAACTCAGTCAATAACTGTGTATACTCCAACTGCTCTATTTGCTGGCTGTAACCCCTTCTTTCTCTCTCTCTCCTCAGACCTACTTACTCTCTGGGACATAACAATATTGAAATTATGCCAATTCATAATACTGTACTGACCTCTAAGCATTCAAGTGAAAGGAAAAGTCACATGTCTCTCATCTTAAATCAAAATTGAGAAATGATTAAGTGCAGTGAGGAAAGAATATCAAAAGCTGAGGCAGGATGGACACTAGCCAGGCCTTTCATGCTGGTTAGCCAAGGTGTGAATGCAAAGGGACATTTCTTGAAGGAAATTAAAAGTGCTATTCTAGGGAATACATGAGTGATATGAAAGCCAAAAAGTCTTTTTGCTGATACAGAGAAAGTTAGAGTCATCTAGTTAGAAGATCCAACCAGTCACAACATCATCCTGAGCCAAAGTTTAATCCAGAGCAAAGTCCTACGTCCCTTCAAGGCGATGAAGGCTGAGAGAGGTGGAAAAGTTGAAGAAGCAGAGGTTGGTTCATGAGGTTTGAGGAAAGAGCCCTTTCCAAGACACAGCAGTGCCATGCGAGGTAAAGCAGCAGGTACGGACACAGAACCTGTAGCATGTTACTCAGAGACCACTGCTGAAGATCACTGCTGAAGGTGGCTACACTAAAAAACAGATTTCCAATGTAGAAGGATCAACCTTCTATTGAAAAAAGTGCCCTCTAGGACTTTCATACACAGAGACAAGTCAATGCTTGGCTTCAAAGTTTCAAAGGACTGGCTGACTCTCTTGTTAGGGGCAGTCAGTGACTTTACATGGAAGCTGACATTTGTTTGCCATGCTAAAAATCCTAGGATCCTTAAGAATTATGAAAATCTACTCTGCCTGCCCTCTGTGAATGGAAAAACAAAGCCTAGATGACAACATGGCTGTTTATAGCATGATTTACCAATTATTTTAAGCTCTCTGTTGTGAACGACTGCTCAGAAAAAAAGATTACTCTCAAAATATTACTGCTCATTGACAATGCTCCTGTTCATTCAAGAGCGTGAAGGAGATGTACAGGAAATTTGTGTTGTTTTCATGCCTGCTACCAAAACATGCACTCTGCAGCCCAGATCAAGGAGTAATTTTGACTTTAAAGTCTTACTATTTAAGAAATGCATTTTGCAAGGTTATAGCTGCCATAGATAGTGATTCCTTTGATGGACCTGGGAAAAGTAAATTGAAAACCTTCTGGGAAGAATTTACTGTTCTAGATAGCATTAAGAACAATCACGATTCATGAGGTCAAAATATCAACATTGACAGGCATTTGGAATAAGTTGATTCCAGCCTTCATGTATGACTTTGTGGGGGTTTAAAACTCAGTGGGGAAAATGGCAAAAGAACTAGAATTGGAAGTAAAGCCTGAAGATGTGACTGAATTGTTACAATCTCATGATAAAACTTTTATAGATGAGGAGTTAGTTGCTTATGGATGAGCAAAGGGCCAGGCACCAGGGCTCATGCATGTAATCCTAGCCACTCTGGGAGGCCAAGGTGGGAGGATCCCCTCAAGTCTATCCAGGTAAATACAAACTTTAAAAAAAGAGAGAAAATGAAGGTCTCCAAGTAACTGGCAGAGTGGGTGGTCAGCAACCTAGAAGAATATCCTAGAGACAGTAGCTCTTAACCAGTCATAGTGCATATAATTTTTTATGTATGCCAAGAGTGATAAAAATAAATCTAAAACAGCCTTTAATTATTAGTAAATAAAATTTCTAAGGCAAAAACAAAAAAAAAATAAAATAAAACCCATCTAAGGCTCATTATCCTTTATGGTATTTATACTCACAGACTCATGGAAATATATGTGGGCTTCCATCCCTCCTCCCCCCAGGTATAAAGCAAAACCTTAGTAAGTTGCAGAACGGGGAGGCTCAGGATGGGAAGCTGCCTCCTATCCGAGTTAACTGTTCCTACAACAATAACACAACAGTCCCAACTACCGCAGGGCTGGTTGCTGCCCTACTTTTGCTCTCCCATTTTAATCCCCCACTAACCTTGTGAGTTAGGGCTTGTCTCCACCTTCTTGAAGGCACAGAGGCTCAGAGCACCTAAATACCTTGCCAAGCATTGCAGGTGCCAAAGGTGTGGTGGCCAGGACTTCAAACCAGAACAACTCAGAAGGTGTCTCAGTGGGACCCTTTCTGTCCACTCCACAAGGACAGATGTATGGTGGAGAAGAGGGGGCCAAGGTCTCCGTCAGGGATGTATAGGTCCCCTTCCCTCCCTGCCCAGGAGGATGGGGCAGTATAAACAGAGTGAGAACTGGTCATATGCTGACATCAGCACTGAGAGAAATTATTAACAAATCAAAGGGATTGGTTTCCATGGAAACCGTCCACCTAGAGTGGTATCATGGGGGCACTCCTGGGTAGATGAAGGAGCTTCCGAAATACTAGTAACAGGCCTGAAGGAAGATGAGCTGTCAGGCTGGAAATGCTAAGATCTTTTAAGATTTTTATTTAAACACCTATTGAACCAGGCAAAGGAGCTGGGTTGCAACCGACAAAACTCTTGTTGACTAATAAGGAATTGTAAAAATAGGAAGTTGGATGAGACACTAGCACTTGTCATATCTGTTTGGGAACAGAACCTGTCTGAAAAGCAACACCCCAGACATGACATGCCACTCCATTCTGCTCACTTGTGCTGCTGTGCTTTGGGGCCCAGCTGACCACACTTGGCCTCCTGGCCTCCTCCTTGGCCTCTCTGTGCTACCCCTCCCCAGTCTCCTCATCTGGATTCTCTTCTTCCTGAACCACCCTCTACTTTCTCTACACATATAAGTGCTTAGGACTTCTATGGCTCTTAAGACAAGTCCTAAGGCAGCATCTCTAATCCACAGCCTATCTCCACCTGGACAAACATCAACTACCTGCACCCTTGTCCAGGCTGAACTCTCCTTCCCCTCCTCCATGTCCTCTTCCTTCAGCATCTAGTCTAGGCCAGGAGCTCAGCATCCACCCAAACTATCTAGGAATATACTCAACTGTTCCTCTTTCTTCCCCTGCACAGTTCAGTCTGTGATCATTTTCTGATAGTTCTATTTCCTCAGCACCTCACTGGCCTCTTTTTTCCATGTTTGTTTATGCCATGTGGAGTAGGCCCTCCCAGCCTCACACCTACCTGCTGGAAGTGCTTCCCACTGTGTCTTTGTGTAAGGTTTCTAATTCTGCCACATGCCTCCTGTGAGCTCCCCCTGGCTAAAAACCTCCTGTTTCTTCAAAGCCCACTTTAACCCCTTGCAATCTGCAAACTGCGGTCTGTGTCTTGTTTCTGTCCTGTGCCCCTTTACCTCCTCTACCTCAAGGTCCCTTGTCCTAGCTGGGACACCCCAACCCTTTCTATTCTCAAGAGAGGCCCACTCATCCTCCCACACTCTGGATGGAAAGCTGTGAGTTCACCAACAGTAAGGAGATGAGGAGTTAAATAACAGCGGCCAACACTGAGCACTCCCAAGCTACATGCTGTGCCATTGCAGACCTGGTGTGCACCATCTCAGGGACCTTCACCTTGGCTGTGTGAGCCCACTGGCTTTATAGGTGAGGAGATGAGTGCTGACATTCTAAATTCTTAGTTCACCCAGCTGTCTCCTGTTAGATTGTACATGAGCTGCCAGGGATAGAAATGGTTATCTGTATATTCCACAGTGCTGGAAAGAACCAGGCACATGAGAAGGAGAAGAAGGAGGAAGAAGAGGAGGAGGAGGAGAAGAAGAGAAAGAGGAAGAGGAAGAAGAAGAGGAGGATGAGGAGGAGGAAGAAGAAGAAGAAGCTCATTAAGTTCTGAATGGAGAAAGGAAGGAAGGGAGGACGGGGGGGAGGAAGGAAGGAAGGAAGGGTGGGAGGAAGGAAGGAAGGAAGGAAGGGCAAAAGAAACACATTCTTCTAGATTCTTATTATGGCCTAAGCAAATGATTTCACAAGAAGACCTCGTCCTCTGTGCATTGACTTCACACTCACCACTGATCACTTGGCCTGGGCCCTCCAGCAAGAAGTTGGCCTGCACTTGGCCTCCCCTTGTTTGCCCAAGATCCAGCTCCTGTGGGAGACCAGGCAAAACCAGCTCCAGATCTGAGCCTAAGCAGCCTCTAGGAAGTTGAAAACGTTCTTTGCCCTACTCTGCCATCTCCCAACCATGCCTAGACACTCTCTCTGCATCTCAGAATAGGGGAGTGATGCATCAGGATTCGCCTTCCTGTGATTTTCACTTTCCTGGCTAGATAGCTTTTTAGGGTCCAAAGTTGATCTCATGTTATCCCCATCTATGCCACGGTGCCTGCTGCATCTCAGGCTGGTTTGCTCACCCACCTTCATCTTTTTTGCACTATAGTGACAGAGAAGCTGGTTTCTGATAACAAGTAAATGACTGCAGGGGAGAAACTTCTTGGACTCCTGTCCAGCAGTACATGAGCAGGAGTGAGCAGGGTTTGATGGCAACACCCATGGTATTGACTTTCTGAGATAAAATATTGGAGTGGGACAAAGAGTTTAAGGAAATCAATCTCACTGAGTTTGGCTGCAAGGAGCGGGGTTTGCTGTGTGATGTAACTAAGAAAGCTCGGTTACTTCCTCACTGCCTGTGAGTCTGGGTGTCATTTTTCATTAGAACTGTCACTTGACAAATGCAGGCTTCCACGCTGCCAGTTGTGGGCAGCTGGTCGAGAGGCCTAGCTGGAAAAGGCCATTTTGGAATCCAAGGAAAATCAAAGTACATCAAGGCCACAAGAAGAGGACTGGGTCACCAGTGCAAGTGGGCCTGTCCCCACTGGTGTCCCATGCCAAGGGAGCCTGAAATCTGAGACCTGTGACCAGACCCAGAACACAGGGGAGTGAGCTCTGTTCTGATACTGCCTTTAGCTGATGTGCTAACCTTCTCCAACTTCATGAAGGAGAACAGAGATGGAATCAGAATTTTTTTTTTTAGTTATTTTTTCAAATTAATATGAGGGTACAATTTTTAGGTTATATTGTTCTCACTTTCAGGATAAAGTTCCATTTGTAGAAGAGCCTGTTACCCAGGGAGCATTTATATACCCTCACTATGTGCACATTATGTGACATCCCACCTTAGGCCCTTCCTCCCTCTGCACTTATTAAGCTCTTACTGGGTGCTAGCCACTAGGCAGCATATTCTACATACAACACCTCATTTAGTCCTTACCTCCTCACTTTGATCAGGATGGTGTACTTTATGGAAACTGAATCTCAAAGGAGATAATAGCTTTGTTTGCTGTGCTTCTGGATAATTTTGCCAGCAGGACAATGAATAGTCTTAGGAAAGGGTTTCTCAGACCTCTAGAAGTTTCCAAGTCCAGAGGACACTGTCACAGAATGAAACCTCCCAGTGAAAGGTGATTCTGGAGAGGCCCTTTATTCCCAGTTTGGCAAAGAGGAAAAACCTGAATTCTTTCCAGATACATGTTTGTTTTATTAATTTAATTTTATTTTATTTTATTATGAGACTGAGGCTCACTCTTTCACCCCAGCTAGAGTGCAGTGGCCTCACAGCAACCTCAAACTCCTAGGATCAAGTGATCTTCCTGCCTTAACCTCCCAAGTAGCTGGGATTACACACCACCACATGCAGCTAACATTTTTTATTTGGGTTAGAGACCAGCCTCTCTCTTCATCAGGCTAGTCTCTAATTCCTGAACTCAGGCAGTCCTCCCACCTCCACCTTCCAGAGCACTGGGATCATAGACATGAGCCACCACTCTGGCCGACACATGTTATTTTTTAGGCCACAAAATCATCTTTCTAGCAAATCTACACGCTCCAGTGTGTGGATACAAATAAGAACATAGCAAAAGTGTACATATTTCATGGCACTCTTCAGCTTAACCAGGAGACTGCAGTCCTCTGAGGTTCTCTTCCCCGCAAAGTGTGTCCTGGTGGGGTGGGAAGTGGGGGGCCCTTGTGTTCAGTTCTCCCACCTTCTCCCACCATTTTTTTGACCAACAGGCTGTCTTTCCTCCTTTAGGAAAATTCTGTGCTATCTGAAGCACAAAACCGCCAAGCTACCAAAATGCCACCCCTTGTCCCCAAGTTCTAACACTTTTCTAAGGAGAACACCTTTACTCACTGCTGAGAGCCACTGTCTCAGAGTGACCATGTGGGAAGCCAAACACTGTCCCTTCTTCTCCCTTGTCCTTATCTGTTGAAACTCTAAGCTTCATTTTTGCTCCTCCCCCCTCATCAGCCAAAGCAAAACATCTTACAAATAAACTCATGTAAGAAAATCACTTCCAGGCTCCAAACCCTTGGCAGATTCGTGCAGGAATGCCAGGGAACAGCCCCTTCAAAACTGCCTCACAACCCCATCCCTGCCAGTGAAGTGTCTGTAGCCTGGACATGGGCTTCACACTCACCAAACAGCTCCTTCTTGCAAAATAAACAAATTAAAGAATTCGGTCTCTCTCTCTCTCTATCTCTCTCTCCCCTTTCTAAAGGATGAGAGGATGAGGTTGGGGCACAAACAGGAGTGCTCAAGTCTGGCTAGAATGCATCCTGAAAGTTTCCCCAGTGCAGACACCCACAATCTCCTGGAATACTTTGTAACTTTTGGGGCTCAGCCAGAGCCACCCCATCACAGAAACTTAAGACTAATAGGCACTGAGCTAGCTAGCTGAGTAAGGGCAGCAGATGGTGAGATCTTCACCTTAGAGGATCCAGGTCTTGTTCTTATATTAACATGGGGCCCACTGCTGGCAGGGGCTCAGTGATGCTTGCTGGCACCCCAAAAGTCACCCATCCAACAGCCTTCCCATTATGGGATGTTTTGTATGGACACTTCCTGACTGTCACAAAACAGCAGCCACAGCATAGACGGCCATCATGGCATGGTCTGAAAAAGTGGCAAAGAGGCTATTGTTCCCAATTATCTCCTTAAACTGTTAGGACTGTACCTGCACCCAACCTTTACAGTGTCACAGTCTCAGTATGGGAGCAGAAAACAGCCACCAGACTATGTTTGGCACGTCAAACATAGCTGTTCGTGAGCCATCACCCACTTTCCTGCTTAGGCCTGCAACTTCCACAACCATTCCTGCCTCCTAGTAACTGAGAGATTTAGAAAATGGGTTTAAAAAGACACACAGTAAAGGCCTGGAAACAGCAAGTGAAATGTCAGGACATAGCCTGCAGGCCTTGCTGGGGCAGAACTGCTCTGCCCAGATCTCAGCCTAATTGCTGGGGGCAGTGACCTTTGACTCTTAGCGTTTATTGTGACCCCATATACCCCTGGCCATACAAACAAGAAAAATGTCCTCTTCCATTGGCCAGAGGTGCACACGTGGGTCTTTTTATATACACACACACACATGTATCTATATGAAGGCCTCAGCCCAGCTAGTGTGAAAATGTCCTTCTTAATTTGGGTCTTTCCTTCTGGTAAGAAGCCTTAAACCCTATGGACTTGGCCCAAAAGTCAGCCATGTAGAGAGAGACCCAGAGAACACTGCCTGGCACTGACGTGCCTTCTCTATTGCTCAGGACCCCTATTGAAAATGGGCAGTGCTGTGGGTATGGGAACTGGGAGGCCCCATGGCTGGTAGCTCCTGAAGTGGGAAGGGAGAAGGAAGGAAGGCTGAGCACACTTCAGCAATGCCCTTGCAGCTCACTGCCCCTCAGTGTTAGGAGACCGCAGCATTGGCCACAAGCTCTACCCAAATAAGGCCACTGCTGCTCCTCTGTGGATATGCCTGTCAAGTCTCAGACATTGGCTCTGGCTCTCCCCTCCCCAGACTTCATCCCAGTTTCCAGTACGTTCTCCAGGGATGAGGTTGAGGAACAAAGAGGTGTGTTCAGGTCTGGCTAGAATGCATCCTGCAAGTTGCCCCAGCATAGACACCAAAATCCACCTGAGAAATCTTTGATTTGTAAGGAGAGGAGAGTCAGGTCTGCTGACCTCTGTTTTCCCCAAAAGGCTTCTATGGCTCTACAAATTCTCCCACCTCTTCTACAAAGACTGCTTTTTTGGAAGAGAGACAGTCTTGCTCTATTGCTTTTTTAGGCTGGATTGTGGTGGCACAATCAGAGCTCACCGTTACCTCCAATTCTTGGGCTCAAGTGATCCTCCTGCCTCAACCTCCTGAGTAGATGGTACTACAGGTGTGCACCACTGCACTTGGCTAATTTTTGCATTTTTTTTTATAGAGACAGAATCTCCCTATATTGCTCAGGATGGTCTTGAACTCTTAGGCTCAAGTGATCTGCCTAGTTTTGCCTCCCAAAGTGCTGGGATTACAAGTGTGAGCCACCACACTCAGCCAAAGATTTTTTGATTAATAAATATCAATATGAAATAATTCAAACTTATTAAAAATAAAGACAAATCAAGTTACACTCAAGAATGCATCACCTAGATTTAACCAATGTTAACCTATTGTCAGATTTATCCTGAGGTTTTTCAAAAGAAATAGAAATTACAGCCACCTTTATATCCCTAGCATACCCTTACCCTAGATCCAAAAGCAATAACCAACTTTAATCCTAAATTTGGCATGTTATCATTCTACTATGTAAGAGGACAGAGTTTGCTAGCAGGACTCCAGGACCAGAACAAAATGCTTGAACTCCAGCTCCCCCACTTACTGGCCTGGTGCCTGTAAAATAACATTGGAAGGATTAAATAAAAGAACACAATGGCACTTGACATATAGAGGTGCTGTCTTAAGCCACTTTCTGTTGCTGAAACTGGGTAATTTCTAAGAAAAAAAGTTATTTCTTATAGTCCTAGAGGCTGAAAAGTCTAAGTTCAAGGGGCACATCTGGTGAGGGCCTTCTTGCTGGTGGGGACTCTACAGGACCCTGGAGCCATGCTGGGCATCACATAGCGAGGGGCTGAGTGGGCAGCTCACTTCATTCTTCTACTTAGAAAACCACCAGGTGATGTCCGTGGCACCCATGAACCCTTTAACCCCTTAATCCACAAGGGCAAAGCCCTCATGGCCCAATTACCTTTTTTGATTTTTTTGCTTACATTGCATTTATTTATTCTTTATTTCAAATTAATACGAGGGTACAAATTTTTAGATTGCATAGTTCTCACTTTCAGGGTAAAGTTCCAGTTGTAAAGAGCCCCTCACTCAGGGTGTGTGTTATATACCCTCACTATGTGCATAATAGGTGAGATCCTGCCTCATGCCACCCCTCCTCTGCAGATTGTCCTCCCCCTCCTCCTTTTCCCCTCCCTCTCCCGGCCCCTGAACTAGACTATATTTGTGATTTATTGTTCATATGAGCATGTAATTATTTATAAATTGGTTACATATTAGCATTGAGTACACTGGATATTTATTTTTCTATTCTTGCACATTCTTCTTAGTAAAGTATTCCAATTACCTTTTAAAAGCCCCACCTTCTCAATACTACAATTTGGGGAGTAAATAACACCTTAGCTGCTATTTGTAATGCATGTGTTTATGTATTTTCTAACATATGTGTATCCATAAATAATTATATGACTGTTTTGAAGTACAACAGAACCTCTGTGAGCTGACACCCAAGGGACTACAACAAACTGGTCAACACACGGAGGTGGTCAACATAAGAAACTAGGCCTGCCGTACTATGCGTACATGTGGTACATGTCTGCTCTATGAAAATTCTATCAACTTGAGGTGGCCAGTGTAGGGAAGAGGTCAACTATGGAGGTTCTTCTATTGTATACATAAATAGTATCGTCCTGTATATATCCTGTATTAAGACTCAATAGTGTGACAGTATGTTTTGATATTTGAACATGTTAATATATAGATTCCACTTGGTGTTAATTAGGAATCATACCCCATTGTGTAAATACACTTCAGTTTAATTATGCATCCCTCTATTGACAGACCCTTGAGTTCCTTCTAATTTTTCACCATTACTGCAATAAACCAGCACACATCTCCACGTGCACATGTAAAAAATCAGTGGAGCTGCTACTGTTCACAGCTTTCACTTCAGGAGATATTTTTACTTTGTATAAATATTCTTGAGCTCTATTCTGGGACCCAGTACTTGGAGACATTTTATCCTTTTGAGACTTGCCTTTAAGCTTTGGTAGCTGGGCCCACAGCAGCCTTTTGTCTAGAGCTAATTTTTCCCCACCATTAAATATTTCTGATTACTCTCCCTGATGCCCTGTGAATTATGAAGTTTTTCTACACTGGCTGGTGAGTTCCAGATTGGGCCCACTAATTTTGTCAGCTGTTTTCCCCAGCCTTGGGTAGTTTCCTTAAACAAATGCACTGATAGTTCTTCAGCTGACAACTCCAGAGGAATCCTCTTGATCTTTCCTCTTTGTAGCTTTCCACTCCTGCACTATTTCCTGCCAGATGGAGCCCTCTTATCCTCCCAATTGCATTTCTTTGAACCAATTCCAGAGTGCGCTTGGCTCTGCCTGAGTCAGAATCGAGAAATTCTCAAGGTAGCGAGCTGAGGTGATTATAGGGAGAGACTTGCCTTGTTTGTTTCTTGTCCCTGGAGTCTCAGTCCTGTTCCACCTGATGTCCAGTGTCCTCCATGGCTTCCTGTGTTTTCGCTGCTTTCTTCCAGTCAGCTCAGGCAAGAGGTAAATTCAGTCCCTGTGGCTCACTCTCAGCCAGAGTGATACTGTTCATTTACTCTGTGAAGTGATCAAACAATTTATAATCATGTTAATGGATGGACAGGAAAGTTCTAGATCCTATGCTTTTTTTCTCTTTATCAGTCTGTCGAGTTCTTTATATTTTTCATGTTGATTTGTTTGGAGGTAAATCCTTATACTGTGTGGATGTCAATGTTTTGTTAAGTTAATGCATTGTAAACATTGTTCCAATCCTTGATAAGTGTTTTCACCTTGTTTATATGCCTTTTGTCATACACAGTTTCTATTTTTGATGTATTGTTCATCAATTTTTTCATTGTTTGTGCTTTTGCATTATGTGGAAATCTTTCCCTGACCTGATGCAATGAAGATATTCTCCTCTATTTTCTTGTAAAAGTTTTTAGCTTTAGCTCTTTATACTGTATTGTTAGCCCATCTGGAGTTTATAGCATGATATAGAAATTGTTTTTCCCCATGTGGGTGAATAATTGTTCAAGCACTATTAATGGAATAGACTGTCTTTTCTCTTCTGATTTGAATAATATTTCTGTCATGTGCTATGTGGGCTTATGATTTTTTTCTTTGTCTTTGTTCATCCCTAGAGATAATACCAAATAGTTTTAATTGTTATATCTTTAGGAACACTTTAGATACCTGATAAAATAACACACTTCTCCCATATCTTAACTTTTCTTACCTAGTTATTCTTGATCCTTTAATTTACTTTTCAAATCAGTTTCTTGGTTCAATGAAAAAGCCTATTGGAATTTTATTGACATTTCAGTATATTTGCAAGTAAATTGAAGGACAACTGACATTTTAAAATATTGAGCCTTCTTATTTATGCAGCAAGTATATCTTCCTACTCGAGTCTACCATGACATCCTTCAATAAAAATGTTTAATTTCCTTCATAAAAGTCTTGCATATATTTTATATTAATTCCTAGAAATAAATTATAAATATATCATTCTTACTGCTATTCAGCATGTATTTTTATATTACACTTAAATAGATTATTTGTCATTGTCACATTTTCTAGATCTTCTGAAACTTTTGAACAGCCTTCTATTACCCAGGAGAAGTATCAGCTTCTGACACTTCTGAGTTCTTTCTAACCAGGGAGCATCCTGGCTGAGTTCTCTGCACCAATCCCATTCCAGCATCTTTTATGGCTCAGATAGTCAAATGTGCCGCCCTAGACCAAGAAAGTGAGGGATGCATGAGGATAGTAGAGAGCTGTTCATTTTTCTGGACAGTCCAATAGTAGATCAGGGGAAGACTTTGTGGGGTTTGGTTCAGAGCTTTCAGAGCACTGGGTCTTCCTGGGTTCCCCAGCACAGCTGAGTGTGTTCCTGATTTCCAGCGTCCAAGCCTAACTCTCTAGCCTCCAGGAGATTCAACGAGCTGCTAAGACCCTCTAGTAAATATGTTTATGATAAATAACCAGAAAGGCTTTGATTTGCTTTGCAGCACAGAACACTAACATAAGAATATTGCTCTTGGCTTTGGTTTGTCTAATATTTGTCTATAAAAATTATACCGAGTGTCTCTGCCTTTGTAGTATAGGTGTATCTCTTGTAAACAACTCATAAAAAGGCACTTTAGAACTCATTTTTAATCCAGTCTGAAAATATGTATAGTCTAACAAATAAATTAAATCCTTCCACCTTTTCTATGATTAATGAAATACTTAGAATTATTTATACTTTCTTATTTTGTATTTTCTTTCAGGACTATTCTTTATTTTTACATTTTCTGTTTTTCTCTTCCCATTGGGCAACATTTCTTTATTTTTCTTTCTTTTCTATCTTGAATTTGGCTCACTGAGTTTTCTTTTCTACTTGTATCCTTTTTGCTATTTTTTAAATTATATATTCAACCTGCATGATACATAACTAGGAAAGTCCATCAGTACATCTCATATCCTCTCAAATATGGCAAAAGTCTTACTATCTTTAAACTTCCTTTTTTTTTTAATTGAATGGTAACTGTGTACATTAATGCACTTCTGGGGTACAGTGTGGGGTTTTCATACACAGTCTGAAACACTTCCATGAAACCGGTTGACATAGCCTTCATGTCATTTTCTTAGTTATTGTGTTAAAACATTCATATTCTAGTCATAGAAAGATTCACTTGTACCCTCGTATGATAAACCACAGAAGTGAACCCTCCAATCCCCCTCCCTCCACCCATTCATTCCTCACTACCCTCTCCTTCCCTCCTCCCTGTATTCCTAGGTTGTTATTAGGTTATAGCTTTCATATAAAAGGTTTAAATTAATTTCATAATAGGGGTGTGTACATCGGATACTTTTTCTTCCATTCCTGTAATACTTTGCTATGAAGAACATTTTCCAGCTCCATCCATGTGAACATGAAGGATGTAAGGTCTCCATCTTTCTTTATGGCTGCATAGTATTCCATGGTGTACATATACCACAGTTTGTTGATCCATTTGTGGATCAGTGGGCACTTGGGCTTCTTCCATGACCTGGCAATCATGAATTGGGCTGCAATGAACATTCTGATACAAATATCTTTGTTGTAATG
>CAUYQV010074673.1:0-15674 GCA_963574575.1 Galagoides demidoff
TCTTCTTTGAAGGTTTGATAGAATTTTGGTGTGAAGCCATCCAGACCAGGACATTTTTTTGTTGGGAGATTTTTTATTGTTTCTTTGATCTCAGTGCTTGAAATTGGTCTGTTCAGGAGATCTATTTCCTCCTGGCTAACTCTAGGGAGAGAGTGTGATTCCAAATATTGATCCATTTCCTTCACATTATCAAATTTCTGGGCATAAAGTTTCTGGTAGTACTCAGAGAGAATCTCTTGCATCTCTGTGGCATCTGTTGTTATTTCCCCTTTATCATTTCTGATTGAGGTTACTAGAGATTTTACTTTTTTTGTTTCTAGTTAGTCTGACCAAGGTTTATCTATGAAGTATTTGGTTTATCTTTGGAGTATTAAAAGATAATACTCCATTTCTTTTAATAAATGGAAAAGAATTTTTTTTTTGTGTGTGTGTGTGTGTGTGTGCAGTGTGAGGGTAGTAGATTCACCTGAATACATAATTTCTTAACTCAAAAGTAACCTGATTAAATAATAGGGACAGCTAAGTGTGGTTTCCATTTCATAAGGTATCAAGAAAAGAAAAAATGAGAACAGAAGAAGCGTCAGCATTGGATAATGTAGGTGAAAATGGTGAGACCTTTTTGGAAAAGGGTATTCCAAATCTCGAGGAAGTCTATGTCAATTAGACTATTTTAACAAGATTAAGTATGAAAAAATTTAGCCCCTACAGACTTGCTTTCTTAGCCTCTTGTATCTTGATTCCATAATCAATAAATAAGTTTAGTGCATTTGAAAGAAAAGCCATGATCCCCTCATTATTTCTGTTAATTATCAGCTGTATGCCTTCTCTGAAGAAGCTTAGTCATCTAACCAAGATTTTGGAGCTCCTTGTATCCATATTGCAACAATTATGAATATGCATAATTTGAATAGAGCCATACTGTTTGCTGTGACATATCTATAAGATAACACCATCTGGAAAAGCCTTAAAATACTTTTTTTGAAAATTCTATTGGAATTTGGAGTTACTTGCTCTTTGCATTTTACTCAATATGACTCGTACTTAACCCAAATTAATCCAAGTGCTCTTTGTGATATCTATAGTCTATAATCAATTAATTAAAAATTATTTAATATTTACTGGTCAGCCTAAAGGAAGTTTGCCACTTTTCCTGCAGGTTCATGTATTAAAGGAACACATATATGGTACCTGTGTTTAGCTCTGTTTTTTTTCTTGGTTAAAAGTAAATGCTCACTGGGTTGCTTCTTTTTCATTATGGAAATATACTAAAGTAGTTCTCATACGTGTTCTATTCATAAAGTGTTGACTTTATCAACAAAGGCTTATGAAATACAAGGCCTAACATTTTGATTATCTCTGCTTATTAAGTGGAATAGATTTGATATAATTAAATTAAACATTGGGTCATGGAGATTTAGAATTATTCAATTAATTTATATGTATTGCTACATAAAAGGCAAATACATTGAATACATTAGCACAAACATTCCCATATCTTTCTGGTAATAGCTAATAGATTAGGTGCAGTCAAATAAGGAAACAGAAATATTTAAAATAGCATCCCCTTCGTTATATTATAAAATCACTCATTTTATCATTCGCTTTCTAGGTATTCATCATTTATTGGATCTTCGTAAATAGAAATAATAAAACTAGTTTCTTTCTCATTCTTAGTTTTTTGTTCTTAATTATATTTTATCAATAAAGGAGTTTCCACCTTACTTTTGATTCTTTAATGTTTAAATAGTCATAAACAAGTTAACAACGTCAGCTACAAGGATGTATTTCTTAAGCTCTCCGTGTGTTCTGGGAAATTAGTAAATATCTGGAAGCTGATGGTAATAGAAGGTTGTTAACAGACATGATAAAGTGAAAAGTGACCATCATAAGGGACAAAAATGTTTATATTGCAGTACCACTAGTTTTTATAAGATTTGTCCAGAGCTGAAACTTTTATTCTCCTACACAATAGGTACCTTCAAATAGTTTTGTCATTAAAAATATTTATACATTCTAAGCTCTTTCAAAACAGAAACACGTCCAGTGCAATATTATTATGCATCCAACATCCTTTTAGACTTGGCAGGATGTATAATATTCCTAGGATATGTTCCTTCATGTTATTTAAACTTATAGTACAATTCAGTAAGGGTGACTATATTCTTCTTATGTTTTACAGTATGGTATCGACTATCTGCTCCTCAAAAGAAACATTCCTCTTATTTGACATTTATTTCCCTTAGAGGGTAAATTGTCTTTGATATAAAGTTTGCCACATTTTATTATAATTGTCTAACTCTTTCATTTGAAAATGTTCTGTATTCTTTTCACACTCGATGCCAGTTATCAATTTATTGCCTCTCAGCTCTAAATTCACACTTTACTACCTGTCCTCCAATAATGGACTACTGCCATGTGTACCCACAATAAATCTTCCATCTAACCCTCGCCAAATGTCTGTGACCATTTATAAGAGTGACTGCTTAGGGGAAAATAAAATATCTAGAATTTTTATGGATTACAAGATAGTGGCACTAAATGAACACTAGTTCTTGGAGACCCAAGATCCACTGTGGTCCACCAGAGGGTGGACTTGTAGTGCTCTGCTAAGAGATGGACACTGAGGTCAGACTCACAATGGGTCCAGTGTATATTCATGGGTCCACTGTGTCCTCCCCACCCCATTCCTGAATCTGTAATTGCAATGAGTATATTTAGTCACTGGAAGAATCCCCACGTTGGCTTCACAATCCATAAATAAAAGAGCACTGGCATACCCAAAAGTGATCTATTTTAAAATTCCAACAAGAATCTTGACAGTTTAAAGATTGTCCCAAGAATGTGTACTGCCTTAGGGGAAGGATACTTCTTTCCTACCAATGGAAAGGGGATCTAATGTCATGGTTGTATTATGAATTGGATTAAATTAAGTGCAGCACCTTTCATGTGCACAGTTTGATGATAAGAAAAAGGCCAAAGTAGTAAATGGTGAGCTGAAACTCCATGTGGAAAACACACAGGTCGTTAGATCTTTGAGAGAGGATTACTTTTTTCTAGGGGTGAGGATAAAAGGGGAAAAAAGTTATTCAGTAAATAGAATTTGTTTACTCAAAAGTAATAAAGCAAAATAACTTATCTGAACGTGAAACTGACATTGATTAAAATGCTCTAAGACTGCATTGGTGAATGGTATACAAGGAATTTTAAACAGGGGTGATAAATATACAGTGTGTGTAGCTATACATATATGTGTATACATATATATGTGCTTATATATGTATGTAAAATTTATGAAGAGACCATGACAAATTTGTGAGGAGTGCTGGAAATACGCAAAGATTTGCAATTCAAAATAAGGTGGTTTTATTGTAGGTGTCTTTGAGCTGGTGAAATGTGAGCTATGAAGTAGGGAGGAGATTATTTGTTTGGAGGGAGATGACATACCCTGAGCAAAGTCAACATAGGTATGAAGAGGAAGCTAGCAGTATACTGAATCCTTACCAAGGGTCAACTCTTTATGGCCAATAACAATTTTCTTTTTAAACTTTTGGAGTGGCAATTTCTAAGTCCTACAAATGGCGCTTCCTACTTCCTTCCTATGGAAGGGATTTGTGCTAAGGGTTAAGCCAAAAGTGATCTGACAAATGCAAACAAACAAATCCTGAGATCACTTTGCTTAGTTTTGAGTTTCATAGAAGTAAGGCAGGAATCTTTTGCTGAAATCATAACACACCAGTATATGGAAAGAGCCATGAAATAAATTATTAAAATCTAAGTACTTTATGTGTTACTGCATATTATAAAATTTCAATGACAAGTCTTGCCATTAGATATTGGTTTAAAATACATCTAAAAATTTAGATATTAAAATCTACCCTAGAACATTTATTATGGAACCACAGGTGAAAATTAAAGGTTAGAAACATTATTTTACTAAGGAAAATTACAGAGCACAGAATTCTCCTGAGATGGTAGTCTGATTCATCTGATTAATTAACTAATATTTTAGAGAAAGTTCAGTAGCTCTCAGAGTATTTGTATCTTGAAATAAGTAGTGAGCCTCAGTCACTGCTGACATATTCATTCTGATGAATCCTGTGGTAATTAAAATGCATTAAATGATCTCTAATATACTAAATGAGTTTTTGAATTTCTACTATGAATTCAAATTGAAAACCTTAACTTTGATTAAAGTTGTAAAAAGGAACTTATTTTAGAAATTATGAAATAAGTTTTAATGTTTTGTCTCATTTTATTCTTTTGTGAACAGCAATCTTTATGATACAGTATTAGGTTCCAAAAGACTAAAGCAAAGAAAATAGAAATTCACCCCACTAATTCAATAAGGAATACATGAAGTTATGTAACATAAATTAAGATATCATTGCTTAAAGATATCTATGTATATTATAAAAATCTGTATTATTTTATGTTATATATATTTTAAAGGCATTTAAATATAACTTATAGTTTATATTTGTGGATATATAAGACTCTCTTAACTAGACCTTTCTCATTAATTTTTCCATAACGTATGTATATATGAAAGTGTTTGCAAAATGAATGAAATATAGTAATGAATAGCCTTCTTTACTACTTCACCAAATGGATTAAAAAAATGCAACTCTATATTTTGATGTCTATTATGATATTTATTTTAAAGGTATGTATAGAAAATGAAGTATTTAAATCCTAAAGTACTTAAAAAATATTGTAAACACTTGTAATTCTCACAAGATGCAAGGAACATGCATATTTTAATTGAGATGGAAAAGCTAATTTAAATGAACATAATTTAAACTTTTTAATTAGGTATTTTCATTGACATCTTCTGCAAAATAATTTCATGTGTAGTTCTCAGATCTTTAGAATACCCATAGCTCTCAGTCAAAACTAATTAAACTTAGGTTAGAAAGCCACAATTGAAATTGTTCACTTAATTGGTTATTTGGGAATTAAATCTTTTACAAAAATGTTTTCTTAAGTTTTTCTTTCACCTATTATAAATGTATCATTGATGTCTTAGTAGTTTCACACATTAAAGAAGAGGTGACATTTAAATATGCAATGGGAACATGTAGAAATAAACTAAAAATAGATTATTTCATAAATTGAGTATTTTATGCATATAGATGGAAAATAATGAATGATCATGAATTTATTTAATCTTAATTCATTTATAATTTAATTCAATAACTATTTAATTTAAAATTTATTTATAATTTTATTTAATTAAAATTCATTTATAATTTTAATTAGACTTAAAATCATGGTCAACATTAGATTCAGAAGCAAAGGTAAGGAAGAAGTAGCATATCATACAGGTCTCAGATGAAACAAACTGATTAGTAATATTTAATGCACAGATGGAAACAATAAGCTTAATTTTTCAAAACAATTTTCAGTTACTAATATATATTTAAATTTTCTCAGTTTTGATTTTTTTCAGTGCTGAATAATATTTCAGTGTTTGGATGTACAATGGTTTATCCACTCATTTACTGAAGGCTGCTTCCAAGTTTTGGCAATTATGAATAAAGTGTCTATAAACATTTGTGTGCATGTTTTTGTGTGGACATAAGATTTCAGCTTGGGTAAAGACTCAGGAGCATATTTTCTGGATCCTATGGTAAAGTAGTAGGTTTAGTTTTGTAAGAAACTTCCAAAATGTCTTTCAAAGTGACTATAGTATATCTCTTTCCACCAGCAATGGATGAAATTTCCAATTGCACCACATCCTTGTCAGCATTTGGTATTACTAATATTCCAGATTTGGGCTTTCATAACAGGTGCATGATGATAATTTGTACTTGTTTTCTTTCTTTCTTTCTTTTTTTTTTTTTGAGGTAGAGTCTCACTTTGTCACCTCTAGTAGAGTGCTGTGGCATCACAGCTCACAGCAACCTGCAGCTGTTAGGCTTAGGTGATTCTCTTGCCTCAGAATCCCAAGTAACTGGGACTACAGGCACCCACCACACGCCCAGCTATTTTTTTGTTGCAGTTTGGTGGGGACTGGGTTGAACTCATCACCCTTGGTATATGGGGCCGGTGCCCTATTCCCTAAGCCACAGGTACCACCCAGTTGTTTTTATTTTTGTTCTCCTGATGTCATACTGTGTGAAATAGTTTTTCATGTACTTATTTGTCATCTTTCTATCTTCCTTGGCACGGTATTGGTTAATATCTTTGGTTCATTTTAATTGTCTTCTTTGAATTCTTACTGTAGAAGATTAGATTTCTTTATATGTTTTGAATAATAGTTCTTTATCTAATATTTCAGTATATATTTTTATCTCAGTCTGTGGCTTTTTCTTTCAATTCCTGCCCAGTGTATTATGCAGAATGGAATTTTTTAATTTTAATAAACTTCAGCTCATCAGTCTTTCTTCCATAGCTCATGCTTTGGTGGTAGATCTAAAAAGTCACTGTAAAATCCAAAATCGTTTAAATTTTCTCTGGTGTTATCTTCTGGATAATATATAGTTAGTGTTTCATATTTAGATATGTAATCTATTTTAAGTTAATTTTTGGGAAGAGTGTAAAAATTATTGTCTAGATTCATTTTTTTTTTAGCACAATGATGTCAGTTGTTCAAGTAAAATTAGTTGAAAAAATTTTTTTATCATATTGCCTTTGTTACTGGTCTATCCCAGGGAGGGAAGCCCACATTATGATAGAAAGCCACATTAGCTTAGCTATAATTGAATATGGTCACTTCAAGAAACTTTAATTTGATATGCTTAAAAGTGCACATTATTTTATAAAAATATAACTACTATGTACTTAATAATTTCAAACAATTAAAACTATTTGTTAATTTTAAAATCAACTGAGCTTTTAATTACTTTGTTGTGCTGAAAAGCATTTGAATATTTGATTGCAGCACGGAGTAGTTTCAGCTGATCCTCTAGATGAATATCAGTCCCTTGTGACCTTAAGAACCTCTTTATTTGGGGTAGGTAGGAGAATGTAGAATCTCAGCAACAGCGGTTGAAATGCAAGAAAGCATTTTTGCAGGCATGTTACTGAAAGTATAGGTATTATACTGCATTTTTTCCATATTTCATATTGGATCTTTCTTAGCATCAGTGACTTTAAAATGTCATCTACTGAGAGCTCAATCAGTTCCACCTGTTCTTTATGTACCTTAGTGATATTGACTAGGTAAGCATGAAATGCTGATTTGAGTGTGATGTCATGATTCTCAAAGTCAGTGAACTTTTCATTGTATTTCCATAAATACGACTATAATAGCTGTGTATTTTTTAAATGATTTGGGTATCCATCCTGCTCATCAATGACCTTTGGAAAATATTCGTCTAAAATTTCCTTTTAAAGTAGTATTTTGCAAAAAAGGTAGCTTCTTTCTAAGGTCTTCTGATTTTGCCACATATCCTATGTAGACTTAGACCAAAGAAAATCTTCTGGTATGAACTGAGTAAAGTATAAAGCTATTCTGAGTCAGTAGTATTAGTTGCTTCACCCAAAGCAATTGAATAAAGCAATGTATTTTCTTTTTGAAGTAGTGCATAAAGTCCTTCTGTAAACTATAAAACCAATTAATACTGCTGCACAATTTTGGTTCTTCTTGAAAGAGGTACTGCTTGTACTTTGAAATGTTGTTGGGGTCTAAGCGCCCTACAACTTTGACAATAAAATCTCACAATTTGTACATCACTGAGTGGCTTCCTTTTTTCCCCCGAGCATATAAACTACTTTCTAAGTTGCTTTAGTTGCATTATTTCCAAGTCTTTATGCTGTTTGAAAGAATTGTATTTGCTTTTGCTGCTCATCTTTTAATTTCTGCAATATAACCCCTTTCATATTTCTCCCTCTAATTTAAAATATTTGTGGTCCTTATGTATGCCATAATGCTAATGAGCATTGAATATCTTTCATATTTATATTGCAGGATAACAAAGCAAGCAAATCATTGTATCTTTAGCAGAAACAAGATAATTGTGTGATTCCTAATCTTCACTAAAATATCTATTTTCTTCCTTTAGCATGTGCTTGGTCTTCTTTAACATGCTATAGGCTGTTAAGTAGACAGAATTTAAAAATACCTTTGCACTGTGCAATTATTTACAAATTCCATTCAAAATGAAATGCAGTGTATTAATGTCGAAGCTGATATGGTGTTCTGAACCCTCATAAACTCTTCCAAGTAGGCTTGTGTGGTAGTGACACTAGTCAGGGGCCAGGGTGAAGTCAAAACTAAATCATGAGTACAGCTGTCATCAATTTAGTCCTTATAGCTTGTAATATTCTCACCCTTATAGCTTGCTCGTATTCTAATTGTACTCATCAGTCTGGAAAGATTATTTAATCAAAACTTATTTTATTCTTTGGTATTTTAAATATATTCATTTTTAAAATAAAATGCAAATATAAAAAATGAACAAAAATGTATTAATAAAAATAAAAGGATTTGTTCTGTAAAATTTGGATTCAGTCTTAAAGGCCACACTTGAGGACCTAGAGCCACATGTAGACTTAAA
This sequence comes from Galagoides demidoff, assembly GCA_963574575.1. Lineage (NCBI taxonomy): Eukaryota > Metazoa > Chordata > Mammalia > Primates > Galagidae > Galagoides > Galagoides demidoff. The sequence goes on from CAUYQV010074673.1 coordinate 8,502, forward strand.
GCTGCACACTCCTCAGCCCTAATCTATTCACCCAAACCACAGTATCTTGAGTGTCTAAAGTGAGCCAAAGAAACTCATACTAAAGAAAATCTTGGTATCGTCTAAGTATAAAACTTGTTCTGAGTCAGTAGTATGAGTTGCTTAACTCAAAGTGATTGAATAGCATGTATATATGTTCTTAAATACCTGTTGTACCCTTTTTGTTCTTTAACATTTTATTAAATTTTTGAAAATTTGATAAAATTTTTCTTTAAATGTTCTGAATATTAAAGAATCCAGTTTTGTGTAAACAGAAAGGCTGGATTATGTGGTATAGATAAAAAATAAAAGTAACTGAGCTTAGTTACAATGGCCTAATAAGAAATCAAAAATGGGGTGGTGCCTGTGGCTCAGTGAGTAGGGCACCAGCCCCATATACCAAGGGTGCAGGTTGGAACCTGACCTGGCCAAACTGCAACAAAACAACAACAAAATAGCTGGGCATTATAGTGGATGCCGGTAGTCCCAGTTACTTGGGTGGCTGAGGCAAGAGAATCACCTGAGCCCAAGAGCTGGAGGTTACTGTGAGCTGTGATGCCACAGCACTCTACCAAGGGTGACAAAGTTAGACTCTGTCTCTTAAAAAAAAATTAAAAAATTAAAAAATGCTAATGTCTTATAAGTAATGACTGCTTGGGCATGACATTGAAATGAAACAAAAGTTAAAATAATGGGAAAAATGACCAAAAATACCAAGGGAAAATAGAAAAGGAAATATATATAATATATATGAAGAACAGTGAAAACGTATTGAGTTGCATGCTGGATATAAACCATTGGATTTTACAGGACAGTTGTGTCTATGGTGGGACTGAGGAGCAAGACTTACTAGGACTGGGGAAAGATAGGGATGTGTTTCCCTACCTGCCAATGAATCAACGTTTTAGCCACTGAAAGTAACCCCATCCTCCCTTTAGCAGGAGCTTAGTGTGGTAGCTGTCTCCTCCTACCAGGGCATTCCACCAGGATCATTGCCTCATCACCACCTGTCACAGCACACACCTGCCAAAGGGGCCCTGAACAAAAGCTCTGACCAGTTGTTCTCGCTGTCCCAAAGAAAGAGTGTCTGACCTAGGATCCTATTACACTTGGGCCATTTCTCTCTTGGGGGGTGAAATCAGTTTCTCAGATGTATAATTGCAAACTGTTGTAAACAGAACTCAGTTATAATTTTTCCCCATTCTTATAGCACCCAACTAACATTGTTACTGTAGATTATTTTTCCAGGTTGAAACTTGAAACCTAAATCATCTTTAGTTCTATTTTTTTACTCTAATTGTGTAGTGGAAACCCAGTACTCTTTCCTCTAATCTCTATAACAACGCACCTCCCTGTATGCTTCTAAGTGGACATGGAAAGATGCGGAGTAAAAATATTCAAACAATATCTGAAGCATAGACCACACAGAAAAGGTGAATATATCAACATCTTTAGTTGTTAAGGAAGAGTTTTGAGATAAAGACCACATAATAAGGGATGTAGAAATCATCCTGCAATCGTTAATTTCATTTTGTAGTGGATATCTACACGTGTTTTTACATTTTAATATAGTACAAATAATTTTGTAGTTTATCAGACTTTGTATGTCTATTACCTTGTTTTAAATTCTGGAAGCCTTATACATTCTACTTAGTGTTTAGTAAATTTATGGTTCCCATTGTTCCTCTATTTTTTTTTTTTTTTTTTTTAGGTATTTTGGTGCTACTTAAAGAGCAGATACTGTTAAGATGTCATATTTAACCATGAATGTTTATATTTTAGATTTCCTTTACTAAAATATCATTTAATAAAACACTAAAGTTTTTGTGTTTTGCTGCTCTCTCACTGATTTGCATTAAGAAGACAACTTTAAATACTAAATTTTAGCCTTTACCATGTGAAAGAGCCTTGTAAAAACTCTAAAACATCTGGTTTCATTAAACATGGAAACATAGTAGCAAATATAATCATTACAAATACATTAATTTATACTTTTAATCAACAATTGAATAGCAGCATGCTGTGCTCATTATTTTTGGTACATGAAAACTGATTACATTGTCCTAATTAAACATTCTTTCCTCAGTATTTTTAACAATTCCATATTCACTAAATCATAACAAGTACTACTAGAATTTACTTTGCTGTTTCTGAAACTTATATGTAGAATTTAAGAAATTAAAATATGTAATTGTCATTTCTATTATATAACAAGCACTAAAAGATAAGTAATAAGCAATGTGAATACTGAATACATCAGACACTATGTAGACATGGGTCAAATTAAAGTCATTATAAGGTCATTTTAAATTTTACTTATGTCCTCATTGCAAGAAGTGTCAAAATACGTAACTTAAACATTTCTAGTAAAACATATTCAAGAATCATCAATTGATTGTCCTTAGCATCTATATAACAAATACATGCTAAATTGTCAAAGTGTTGAAGATTCAATGAAATATCTCTTAACATCTTGGCATATTATATCACAAAAACATTTATTACAGTAATACTAAGAAAGATGTATCAGTTATTCTCATATATAAAATTAAAGTTATGAAGTTATTATAAAATAATAAATTACTACAGAAGATGCAAAGGAATGTGAACCTAATTTTCTATGAGAAGCAAAAGGGATTCCAAAGTATATAGGTCAAGGCTTGGAATGCAGATAGGATTTACCATGATAAATATGGTGGATTGAGGTAATTAATTTCAAGATATAACAAATCTTATGGAAACAAGCATAAGTATGTAACTAAAGGAAATTTTTGCCACTCAGGCATTTCAAACTAGCTAAGAAATAAAGTTGTGAGAGGGGAGAGAGATAGATAATATTAGTGACTAAGTCATCCACACCCTTCTCTGTCAATCAAAGGAGTTAATCAAAGGAACATCTTGAAAATTTTTGGTTTGGTTACTATTTTTGTAAGAAAACTTACATTACATGTAATTTCCAGGAAAGATAAAAAAAGAGAAAGACCTTGTGGGAAAGAACAGGTAAGAACAAGCAAGGTAGGAGAGATGCTACTGTAAAATCATTGGCAAGACGTGAGTATATCCTAAAATGCAACAGTGTCAGGGGTGATGTTGAGAATACAGATGAAAATGTACTACAGTGGGCTCAGCAAGCTTAACAATGAATTGCCTATAGCATTTGTAGGGAAATATAGAACTCAGTGTGCTATTTATGTAAAAAATAATTCCAATGATTCATTCTTTTGTATGTGGGTATCCAATTTTCCCACCACTATTTGTTGAAGACATAGTCTTCTCCATTATGTGTATTCCTGGCACTCTTGTCAAAGATCATTTGACTAGATTTACTGGGTTTATTTCTGTACCTATTCTTTTCCATTGGTCTATATGTCTGTATCATGCTGTTTTAATTACTGTTGCTTTGTCATATGCTTGAAAATCAGAAAGTATGATGCTTTCATCTTTCTTTTTTCCCCAGAAGATTATTTTGGTCATTAGTGTACTTTGTGAATTCATATGAATTTTAGAATTGCTATTTTCTATTCCCGTAAAAAATGCCATTGGGATTTTTTTGGATTGCATTGATCTGTCAATAACCTTGATATTTAAACATATGTTTAATAATCTTAAACAATTTATTTGTCTAATAATAAATAATATTAACAAATTTATTAATGTTTTACAATACTAAGTATTCTAATCCTTAAACATGAGATAATTTTTCATTTATTTGTATTTTCTTTAATTTTTTCAGCAATATTTTCTGTTTTTCACTAAGTCATTTACTTCCTTAGTTAAGTTTATTCTAAATATTTTATCCTTTTGATTCTATTGTAAAAGGGATTATTTAATTAATTTACATTTTGGATGATTCCTTGTTAGTATATAAAAGCACAATTGATTTGGGGTGTTGATTTTTTATTCTGTAATTAAATTTATTTATTTGTTCTGATGCATATGTATGTGTGTTTGTGGATTCTAACATTTTCTATATGTAAGGTCATATCATCTGCAAACAAATAACTTTACTTCTTTTCCAATTTGGATGCCTTTTTTTTTTCCTTGCCTAATTGCTCCAGCTAGTACATAGAATGTGTAGTACTATGCTGAAAATAGAAATGGTGAGAGTGGGGATTATTACTTCCTTATCAATCTTTGAGTAAGTGCTTTCAGTGTTTTACCACCGAGTACTATGTTAGCTGTAGGATTGTTACGTATGGCCTTTAATATGTTGATCTAATTTCCTTTTGCTTCTCATTCATTTGTTCAGATTTTTTTTTTATCATAAAAGGGTATTAAATTTTGTCAAATGCTTTATCTACATGTATTGAGAAGATCAAATGTTTTTTTGTCCTTCATTTGATTGATTATTATATTATAGCGTTTGATTTTCACATGTACCATTTTTATATTCCAGAGATAACTCCCACTTGGTTATGGTGTGTGGTCCTCTCAGTGTGCTGTTGAATTTGGTTTACCAGTATGTTGTTGGGCATTGTTACATGTATGTTTATCAGGCTTATCACCCTGCAGTTTCTTTTCTTGCAACTGAATCCTTTCCTTATCTTTTTCTTACATCATATCAGAAATCAACTCAAAGCAATTAAAGACTTCACTAGTAATACCTGAAAGTGTAAAACTTGTAGAAGGAAATATAGTAGAAAATATTCATAACTTTGCTCTGGGCAATAATTTCCAGGATATGAAATAAAAGCATAGACAACAAAGGCAAAAATAGGGAAATGGGACTTCATCACCTTAAAAGCCCTTGCACATCAATGGAAACAATTAACAGAGTAGAAAGGAGAAAATATTTGCAAAATCTGGCAAGGGTTTTGTATACAAACTATAGAAGGAACTCCTAGAACCCAGTAACAAAAACAAAACAAAATGGTAACAACAAAAATCCTGATTAAAAAGTGAGCATAGGACTTCAATAGACATTTTCCCCAAGAAGATGCACAATTGCTACAATGAAAGATGCTCAAAATCATTAATAATATGGGAAAATCAAAACCACAATTAGAAATCACTTTGCACCTATTAGGATGGCCATTATCAAACAAAACAAAACAAAAATAAAGCAAAACATGATGGGTTGCCTAGGATTAGGAGAAATTGCTATTCTATTGATGCTCATGTAAGATGGTGTAGCCTTTGTGAATAACAACATAAAATTTTCTTAAAAATTAAAAAAATAGAACTACCATAATATCTACCATTTCAACCTCTGGGTATTTATACAAAGGAATTGAAATCAGGATCTCAAAAAGATATTTTCACCCTTATGTTTATTGTGACATTATTCACAATAGCAAGATGTATAAACAACTATAATTTTCATGAATGAATAAAGAAAATGTGGCATATACATACAATGGAATATTGTTTAACATTAGAAAAGAAGAAATTTCTGTAAAATAAGGCAATGGAAAGGAGCCTTCAAAACATTATACTAAGTTAGATAAGCCAGTTGCAAAAGGACAAATGCTGTATAATTTTGCTTATATGAGACATCTAAATAGTGAAGCTCCTAGAAGAAGAGGAAAGAGGGCTTGGATGGAGAGGAGAAGTTGTTATTCTAAGGGAATAAAATTTTAGTTATGTAAGAAAAATAAATTCTAGAGATCAGCTGTACAATACTGTGCCTATAGCTAACATTATTATATTGTACACTTTAAAATCTGTAAAAGGATAGATCTCATGTTAACTGTTCTTACTACATAAATATTGTTAAAAATTCAATTTTTAATGATTCTGTAACCTATGGAAAAATTTTAGTATATATAAAAGTTCATAAGTAATGTTTAGTTATGATTTTACATAACTTCGGAAAAATTACTTTCAGGTCAGTCAAACATAATGAGGACTGAAATATTCCATAGGATTAGGAAGCCAGACAGAAATCGATGACCTTAATCAGCACAGTTACTGTGGAACAGAGCACTGATTGAAACGGAGAGAGGAATGAATGGAAGTTGAGGAGAAGTTGATAACAGTGGGTTTTTTAATTTTTCTTCCAAGATCTTGGATAAGAAGCAAAGTATACAGGAGGGTATTATTTAAGGAAACTGTACATCACAAATTATTTTTGAGAAGGCTGAAAACTTTTCTTTTTTTTATTAAATGATAGCTGTGTACATTAATGCAATCATGGGGTACAGTGTGGTGTTTTCATATACAATTTGAAATATTTTCATCAAACTGGTTAACATAGCCATCATGTCATTTTCTTAGTTATTAAGACATTCATACTCTGCTTTTAGAAAGATTCACTTGTACCCTTGTAAGATAAACCATAGAGGTGACCCCACCAATCACCCCCCTCCACCCATCCACCCCCCACCCCTTCCCCCCCTCCTTGTATTCTAAGGCTATAATTAGGTTATATCTTTCCTATGAAAACTATAAATTAGTTTCAAAATAGGGCTGTGTACATTGGATACTTTTTCTTCCCTTCTTGAGATACTTTACTAAGAAGAACATTTTCCAGCTCCATCCATGTAAACATGAAGGAGGTAAAGTCTCCACCTTTCATTAGGGCTGCATAGAGAACTCAAACAGATTAGCAAGAAAAAAACAAGTGATCCCATCTCTGGGTGGGCAAGGGACTTGAAAAGAAACTTCTCTAAAGAAGATAGGTGTGTGGCCTACAGATATATGAAAAATGCTCACTATCCTTAATCATCAGAGAAATGCAAATCAAAACTACTTTGAGATATCACCTAACTCCAGTAATATTAGCCCATATAACAAAATCCCAAAACCAAAGATGTTGGCGTGGATGTGGAGAAAAGGAAATACTTCTACACTGCTGGTGGGAATGCAGACTAATTCGTTCCTTTTGGAAAGACATCTGGAGAACACTCAGAGAACTAAAAAGAGACCTGCCATTTGATCCTACAATTCCTTTATTAGGTATATATCCAGAAGACCGAAAATAAAATTATAACAAAGATATTTTTATCAGAATGTTTACTGCAGCCCAATTCATAAATGCTAGGTCATGGAAGAAGCCCAAGTACCCATCGATCCACGAATGGATCAATAAACTGTGGTATATGAAAATTTATTTCTTAAGCTGTTAATACCCCTCTTATGTTCACCATGACTAAGATGGACTTGAAGATACTGGTAATTCTATGACACATCTCATGTTGTTTCTTGGGAATAATA
>CAUYQV010074674.1:0-18824 GCA_963574575.1 Galagoides demidoff
GGCGGGCACCTGTGGTCCCAGCTACTTGTGAGGTGGAGGCAGGAGACTCTCTTGAGCCCAGGGGTTGGAGGTTGCTGTGAGTTGTGATGCCATGACACTCTACCCAGGGGGATAGCTTGAGGCTCTGTCTCAAAAAAAAAAAAAATATATAGATAGATAGATAGATAGATAGATAGATAGATAGATAAGGAAAAGTTTAAATCTTGGGCACCAACAAAAATCACAATAGAGAACAAATGGTTAGAAATATTTCATCATTTTGAAACAAACCATGTTCCATACAATAATGCACTAAAAATTGTGGGATACGTGCTGTCCTTACCAGGAACTAATGCTTCAACTGAACACATTTTTTTCTATGGTAAATAAAGTGTGGACATCAGAAAAATCACAATTAAGTGTTGAGACTTTGAAAGACATTTTACGTGTGAAATATAATTTAACAAATTCTTGTGAAAATTTTCATGACCTTTTAAACAATGACATCAATCTACTAAAAAAAATTCACTCAAATGAGAAATATGCCAAAGAATAAAATAATACTATACATAATTTTTAATGTATTATATTTGTAAATTGTACTTATGTTGAAATTAAAAAAAAATTACAATATTATTTTTGCATCTTATGAAAATTTTTGTTGCTCCATATAGACCAAATTTTTAATAAGGAACCCCACCCCCACCCCAGTCAAGGGTGTCCCGCTTTACCAATGTTAAAATCTGGTCACCTTATATTACATCCTCTTGATAAATTTACTCTTTTATCATTATTCGGTATCTCTTGTTACCCTTGGTTATACTCTGTTTGAAATATGCTGCCTTTGTGAATAGAGTGTTCAGAGTATATCTTCTTCTATTTTTTTTTTTTGTATTTATTTTTAACCTACCTTTGTCTTTCAATATGAAGTGTGTTTTTATAAATAGAATCAAGTTGGTTATCACTTTCTAATTCAAAGTGAAAAACTCTGGGGTGGCACCTGTGTTTCAAGAAGTAGGATGCTGGCCCCCCAGAGGTAGCAGGTTTGAACTTGGCCCTAGCCAAAAACTGCAAAAAAAAAAAAAAAAAAAAAAAAGAAAGAAAAAGAAAAACTCTGGCTTTTAAGTGATTGTATCCAATTTATCTCATGGGCTCTCTGTTCATCTTTTCTCTTTTCCTGTCTTTTTGGTTCAATTATGTTTATAATTTCATTTTTATTACCATCATTGTCTTATTTCCTATACTTCCCTTTTATCTTTGTGGCTTCTCTAAGGTTTGCAGAGTCCATTTTTAATTTATCACAGTTTATCTTCAAATGGTGCTTTTACTAGTTTACAGGTATGATGGAAACCTTCAAGTCCACTTCCTTCTCCCCATTTCTTTGTGTTCTTTTGTTCAGGCATTTCACTTCCACTTATGCTATAAACCTGCAAATCTATGTTATTCTTTTTATCTACATAGTTATTGTTAATAACGCTTTCATACCTACATGTACATAGTATTGACGGTTTCTGGTGTTCTTTATTCTTTCATATAGATTCACATTTCTACCTTACATCATTAATATTATCCTTGAACTTTTGTTTTCTTCCTGTGACATCTTTTAGTGGTGCCAATCTGCTGGTGATAAATTCTCTCAGCTTTCACTTTTCTGAGAGTTTATTTTGTCTTTATTGTGAATAATATTTTTATAGAAATATCTGTATCTGGGTATAGAATATTTTTTCTTCCATTATCTTAAAGAATTTTCTGCATAATCTTTGGGTTTCCAGAGTGTCTCAACACAAGTGTGTTGTCATTCACATCTTTGTTTTTCTATACGTAACACATACTTTGTTCTCTACCTACTTTAAAGTTTTATTTTTCTTCACCACTTATTTTCAGTAATATATAATCATAGTCATCCATGTGGTTTTCTTTATGTTTATTCTTGGATGTATTCATTAAAATTCTAGAATATTTAGTCTGTAGGCAGAAGAGTGGTCCTCTAATATGCTCGTGTCCATCAGCAGAACTTGTACGTATTTTAAGTAACATGGCAGGGGAGATTAAGGTAGCAGATAGAATTAAACTTGCTAATCAGATGACCTTGAAGTGAAGAGGTTACTCCGGATTTTCCAAGTGGGTACCCTATAATGACCTTCTAAGTAAAAGAGAGAAACAAGAGAGTATCAGACGGATCATGTGTGAAAGACCAGCCAGCCACTGCACTGCAGGAAGCATCTAGAATCTGGAAAGTAACAAGAACGTACATTTTCCTTCAGAAAGGAACACAGCTGTGCTTTTGCCTTGATTTTAGCCCAGGAGACCATTTTCAGATTTTTGACCTCCAGAACACACAATAAGTTTTTGTTATTTTAAACCACTAAGTGTGTAGTAATTTGCTACAATAGTATTAGAAAGGTAATTTAAGGGGTTCACAGCTTTTCTCAAATGTAGAAAATTTAGGGCCATAATTTTTTCAAGTAATTTTTTCTTCTCTCATACTCCCATCTCTCTCTTGGATTCTAATTAACATATGCCATTTACATACATTTACGTAAATGTATGCTCTGCTCATTTTATTCTATATATATATATTTTTTTTTTTATTTCTGTGCTTCAGCTTGGTTATTGTCTATTGACATGTCTTTGTACTTCCAGGCCTTTTCTTCTTTAGTGTCTAATATACTTTGATTCTATCCAGTGTATTTTTCAATTATATGTTGTGTTTTCCAATTCTAGATGTTTAATTTCAGTCAGTCTCAAGTCTCCTTCTCACCATGATATATGCATGTACCTCAGGAGCATATGGTGCATATTTAGATCTGTGTTAATGTTCTTTTCTGCTACTCCTATCCTCTGTCATTTATGGGTATATTTCTATTGGCTGTTTCTTCTCTTGGTTATGGGTTGTGTTTGCAGCTTTCTTGCACTATGCTGCATTTCATTAAAAGTGTCAGATTTCTTCCTCCATCCGACTAGTTACTTGGAGTCAGTTGAATCCTTTCAAAGTCAGATTAGTCAGTAATTGAGGATTAATTTATTACTCTTATTAAGGCAATACCCTTCCATATTGCTATGGAAACCTCTGTGAATCTGTGTTTGTGAGTGTTGCCCACCATGGGCAATGGAAACATGAACTATTCTCAATCCAGTGTCAGCTTTAGAAATTATTCTCCTTCCTCCTCTGTGGAAGGACTTTTTTAGGCTCTGACAGTCTCCTCTCACACATTGCTAGTCAGTACCCTCCCAAAGCCTTGACAGAGCACCTCTGCATTTCTCTTGATACCTCTGTGCAGATTCCTGCACCTTATACTCAGCCCCACGAATTCTAGCCACTGTAACATCCTCAAATTCAGCCTCTGCCATCTCAATTCTTCTGTTTGAGTTCCTTCTCCTTCTATAATAATTCAACCTGGAAACTGCTTACAGCAGTAATATGTTGTAGGGATCAATTCACTTGTTTCCCTACTGTCAGCAATCATGATATGGTTGTGGCCTGATTTTTAATGTCTGCAAATGGTTTCATTGATTTTGATTGGTTTTCCAGGTTTATTCTTTTTTTAAGGAGAAAGGTTAAATCTGGTCCTTTGACCAGAATCACATGTCTGTCCATTTTATTAAATATTAGATTTAGTTTATGTTTATAAAGTTGTTCGTAGAACCATTCAATGACCTTAGGTAGTGATGTCCCTATTGCCTTTCCTGATATTAGCTTTTGTGTCTCCTCTCAACTTTTTCCTCATCAGTCTTGGTGCGATTTATTAATTTTGTTTATCTATAGAATGAACAAAATAAAAACTAATTTGGGGATTTATGACATCACTGTATATTTGTTTCAACTTTTGTAAACTGTCTTTCTCATTTTTTTAAATTTTCTTTATGCTTAATTTGCTCTTCATCTGTCAACTTCTAAACTTGATACTTATATCATTTGTTTCAGTCTTTCTTCTTTTATATTTTATGAATTTAATGCTGTACACATTAATGTAACCATGACTTTGAGTGAACTTCTCAGGGTAGATATTTATTTTCAATATTATTCAGTTTAAGTTATTTTGATTTCTTCACTTAATAATGGGTATTTTCCCAGTTATCTTACTATTAATTTGTAGATTAATTTCATTATGATAAGTTTAAATACTCTATATGATTTTAATTTGGTTGAGACTTCTTATGACTCAGCATTTTGTTATTGTATATCTTTTATATATTTGAAAGGAATGTATTTTTAGTACCTATATATTACATGTAATATACATACAAAGATAATCATATGTGTATATCTAATTAAATTATGCTCCTTAAATGATGATATATTAATCATGTTACTGAATTGTATACTTCCAAAAATGTACATTTTTTGAAATCTAATATTTCTCATTATTTTGTTGACTTTTTGTACCAGTTATTGGAAGAAATAAGAAATAATTTAATGATAATTTTATGCTGTTCTCTTTGTGTATTCATTTGTCTGTCTCTCCATACTACACAGATGAGCCCCAGTGAGTTTCCAAAATGCAAATCTTGTCCTCTCCATCCAACTCCTAAACTCCATAGAGAGCTCTTCAGGGAATTCCCATTGCCTTTGATGAAAATCTTGCACAGGCTTGGAAGGTCATGCTCAGTCAAGGTCCTGCATTCTTCCTGCTTTTTATCACTACCCTTTCCCTTGCCTTTCCAGCCATACTGCTCAGGTTTTACCTTGAAAATGTCAAGCTCCCTGTTATACTGGAGCTTTGGTATATGCTGTGCCACTGTGCTTCCATAGCTTCAAAACCTTCCTCCACCCAGTTCTCACACCCTTTTCCATTCACCTGCCATTTCATAAAGGTCTCCTTTTTCTTTGACAAATACCAACTCAAAGCCTTATTTAGGGAAGACATTGATGACTCCCAGTCTCCATCAGGACCCTTTGGCCTGAGCTGTCCTTTAGAGAGTTACTTGGTTTTCCATTCCATTCCATTCCATCCTCCATTCCATTTCCCATTACTTCCTTCACTTCCTGCTCCCCTATTCCTCCTGCTAGTCATTGCACATCGATATGTGCCACAATACTTGGAAAAAAATAGATATTCAATAAACATTTTATGAATGAATGAAAAATTAAAACTAGACTAAACATTCAAGATCTAGGTAAGGAGTAACCTAGCTTTGCTGCTTACTAGCTATGTGATGTTGGCCAAATTATTTAATTGCTCTAGGTTTAACTTCTACATCTGTAAATTCACAGAATAGTATGTAGTTCAAAAAATATTTTAAGGATTAGGTGAAAGATAATACATGTAGAAATCATTTCTTCTCTGTGTACATGCTATACAAATGTAAGCCTTCTTCTCTTTCCTTTTTTAAAGTTATTAATGATGACCTTGGCATATATTTGGTTATAACATGTATTCTCTAAACTTAAAAGAAAAAAAGTTGGCACCGCATCAAGAGCTGTATGCTTCAAGGGGTAGCAGAATATCTGTGTTCACAGAGTAAAAAGGGCAAGGTTTCCCTTAGCTTTAAAGTTTTCAACCCAGTTCATCATTATTCACACGACCAACAAAACAAGTTTCACTGTGGCGTAGTTCATAAGTGCAAAATATTTCATTTGTGGCTGGAATAAATGAGACACAAAATCTCATCAAATGTATATTCAGTAGGAATTCAACTCTGCCATCTGTGGGTTCTCACATACTTCATTGTAACTCTAAATTTCTAAGAGAAAATCCAGCTCTCAAGGACATTATATGAATTTGTGACACCACTGTAGGACACTTGCAGGGAAGGGAAAATAATGAATGTGCTCGATTTTTTCATCTATCTGGGAGAATCCTCTGTGACAGATGTAATAGTGATAATTTAATCACAATTATGCTATTATGCCATATTATTATGACAGGTAAGGGTTATAATTTAATGTCGCACATTGATTATATAAATTATTTTTAAGTTGTGAATTTAGTGTACCAAATATGTCAAAGTTTAATATGTCACACCCTTTTAATTCAACAAACATGATTAATACATTAGAAATCTTTTACTAGTAAAAGTTTACATCAAGCCAAGATTTTTATTTCTCCTGATAATAAGAAAATTTTCTGCTTTGATAAAAAAATAACCTCATGGGTAAAGTCATGACCTAAGTGTTAAATTTAGATTCCAAACATGTTAATTCTCAGAGGTCTTGGTCAATTCCTAATCATTTCTCCAGTGCATTCTCTCTCTCTTTCTTCTCTCTTTCTCCATCTACTTTTTTCCTTCTATTTCTCTCTCTCTGTCTTCCTCTCTGAAGCACTTTTTCACTACTTCACCAAGGGTGCTTATTTTTAAAATCTCTCTTACCAGTTTTTTTTATCTTTCAGCCTTTGCTCTTTTGACATCATCCAACTGTGTTCCCTTCATGCCCAGACTGGAGCTGAAGTGAAAGCATATATGGGCATGAGACACAGGTCTGGGCAGAAAGAGAAAAAGAAAGATAAAAAGCTATTGTGATAATGTTGGCAGCTTGCCAAGACTCTCCTATTTTGATGTGATTTCCCCTGAGTCTGGCTAGAAAGATAGCTGGTGCCTCAGCCTTTCTAAATCCTGGGCAGCCCCTCCCGAGCAGTCTCCCTCTTCATTAGAGCACCAGGCCCCAGGTTTACAGACAGCACTGCAGGTCAATGAGAGCCCGCCAAAGTAAGCGAGAATTCCCACTCAGCTTCTGTGCAGTGAAATGAGACACCTAGACCAATGCTCCTAAAATGGAATGTGCCTGTTAATCGCCTGGTCATCTGGTTAAAATGCAGATTCTGACCAGGTAGGTCTGAGGGGAATGAACTTCTGCAAGCTCCTCGTTGAATCAGGTGCTTCTGACTCAAGGACCACAGTCTGGATAACAAGGACTGAGATGGTCACCTGTACTCCTAAACATAACTCCACTAAGGCCATTTTCTGAGTTTCTTCTCGACTTCTCTTTTCCGTTTCTTCCGGATTCCCACATTTTTACCCTCCTGCTTAAGTAGATCATTAAAAAAAAAAAAAAATCTTAATTCAACCCAGAATGAAAACAAGATTTACATAGAACACAAAAATACTATGCAAAGAGCATTTCTTTGTTTCTACAATTTTTCAAATTCTTACAAAGAATATAATGGTTGAACACACGTTGGCTGCATGATTATACAAAACTGCGTGAGAATTGTAATTACAGGACTTAACAGCCAGGCAATTTTAGAACAGTTTACTTGATTTTGCATCAGTCTTCTCATCCATAAAATGGAGATAATAATACAACATTTACTTCACAGGATTTTTGCGAAGCCTAAGGAGTATAACACAAAATAGTCCCTGTGATCCATTAAGCTATTGATCAATATTGGGAAACAGTGATTAGATACACCCGGCTCCATGGACTTACTCAAGATTATATAAATTATTTTTAAGTTGGAATTCAGTGTACCAAATATGCCAAAGTTTAAGGAAGTACTTTGTAAAAAAGAAAAAAAAAAGTCATTATTAACTATTATATGCTTGGCAAACTGTCTATTTTTAAATTTTGAATTTCGTTTGAGATAAATTATTTTATATTATAGAGTGGCTGTGTGGCAGGCTTTTTAATCAGCTTTCACCACCTTTTTGAAATACATTTGTTAATTGGAAACAAAATAAGTGGCTTAAAATTTCTGTGGATGCAGCAACTCTAGTTATTATTTTCTAAATGGTGCTTGAAAATAAATATGTTTGGATCAAAAAGTACTTGATAAGCAGCTAAATATGAAGAAAAACAACACCTCCCCCCCCAATCAGTAATGCAACAGGACATACTGATGCACTGATAGAATGGTCTCCTGAAATTTGCTGTTAATCAGTTTTAAGAAATGGATGACAGTGAGGTATTTTTAAACAGTTCTTTTGCAGCTGACATGAATTTGGATCCCATGAACTGACTCGCCATTCAGACGTTCCTCCGTGCAATGGTGCGCTATTGATTCTGACAGTCCTTGACCTCAGGGATAACACTGGCCCTCGCGGAGGAAGCCAGCTTTTATTTTGGAATGTGTCGTCTTTCAGCGTGTGCCTTTTGACAACAGCAAAACAGAAAGATTAGGAAAGCAGACCAGGAGTTAATGCAAGAAAAGTCACCTAGCTTTGGTCAAAGTGTTTCTGCTGGGGAGAGTGACAATTTCTCCGCAAGGAAAATCAAGCCAGGCTTTGGGGATATTTTTAATACCCACCCCTGAACAGTTCGATTCACAAGTTGGGGTGAACAAACTCTGGTCTGTGTTCAGTGTCACTATTGTCTTCGTAAGGAAAATATTGTCTGAATTTCCTGCAACGGCTTGGATGTGGGGTCTGGAGCTGGGCTTGGATGTGGGGTCTGGAGCTGGGCTACTGCCGTGTGATTTAGCTGTCTAAGGATGTGCCTGATTCAGAATTGGAAAATTGTTAAGTAAGTGTAGAGAACGTCTTCCTTAGCGGGGTTTCATCTTTTCAGTTTCACCGCTGGGAAAATAAAGCTCTGCTGAACACAGCGTGTTTTCTGTGAGGGTCTTCTTCAGGCAGGGAAACACCAGATCCTATGGTTGAGGGCAGAGCTTCCCGCATAAGTTTTAATTTGGTTTCCTTCATGTAAACACAGTTTTTCGTTCTCCCCATCCTTCTATGGTTTTCTTTTTGAAATCTCTTCCTCTATTTCTTGATAGATAGCTTTTTTCTCTCTATGGAGAGATAGATGCAGATATGGATATTTAGATGATATTATAGATAGTAGATACACACATACTCTCTCTGCTCTCGCTCTCTCCATGCTCCCTCCCTCCCTCCCTCTCATCTCCCAACCCTGGGTATGGGTGAACATAAAGAAGTACATTATATACCCGTCAGAATGAATGGGGGATTCCTTTTTTGAAAGGAATGATGAAGCTTGATTATTTTTTAGCAGTATCTTTTTTTTGATTTGTAGCTTACAATAGAAAATAACATTTTGAATAAGTTTCTGTAATCTCTGATACGCTTATACACACACACGGGGAGGGGAGGAGAGAAAGAAAAGAATAATTTGTTTTAAATTGTGCCCAACTCTTTAATTATTCTGCAAATAGGAAATAAGCAAATGTGTATAATTCACTGAAATTCTCAAATAATATTTTAAAATCTCTGACTCAATGGGGCCAACTTTCCCTCTTAAATTTTTATCAGAATTGCTTGCAAGTAGCAAATGAATTTATCTAAAGCTTCAAAGTTTGGTTACTTTTTTTTTTATTGTTTCAGGTTCATTGAGGCTATAAAGAATTAGGTTACGCTATTTGCATTTGTTAGTTAAAATCCCTCTTACAGTTATGGCCAACCCCCAAAAGGTGTGCCATACAATGAAACCCCTCATCCTCCTCCCCCCTCCCCTCTCCCCCTCTTCCTTCCCCACCTTCAATTGATTGGAGTTTGTCACTTACGTGGGTATATTGGAGAACCCAATCGAGTCAATTCTACTATGAAGCCAGTTTAGTTACTTCCTGTCCTTTGTGCAAACACTGAAATGCCAAAACAATGATTATCAAAACATTATGGAAAAATGCTAAGTTTGGGTTCAAGTGAACCTCATATTTTAAAAATGAGAGGTATGTTTTACGGTCTATGGATCAAATCAAACCATGGTCATGTGATTATATACACCCACCCACACACACACAAATACATAGGCATGTCCACATACACTTACATTGATGGAATATCATTTATTAATCCAATTCATTCATGTAATACCCAAGAATGACATTCTGTACATTCCATACCTAGAAAGTCCTCTATTTCCTTTAAAACAATTTGAATAACACAACTTTCTTCTTTCAAGACTTTCAAAACTTCAGGATGCAGAATTCAAAAATAAAAAACAAGAAGACCCCCACCACTTAGAATTGTAATATACCTACGTAATTATTTCAGTCTCCCATGACATGTCAGGTCTTTGAAGGCAGGAGTATATCCATACACTATACACACTCCTAATTTTTTTCCATTTTCTTCTTATTCGAAGAATTCCATGTGCCAAAAAATTAGTAAAAAAGAACTGCTAAAAATAATAAATAAGCCTCTCAATATTTCATCTCTATATCCACAAATTGTATCATCTTCAATGATTACAAATGAGAGAGAGAGAGAGAGAATTTTGCAAGGCAAAAGCATCCACTCATATACTTTTATGAGTGCTCAGTATTTATTAAACTGGGGTGAAATATGTGCTTAAAGAGCCATAAAAATTGAGAGACCCTTGTTAAAACACACTGTACACACGGGAAAGAAATATGAACTGTGTGAAGATACAATACAATCCATACTTATTTTATTACACAAGGACCTAAGTGTTACTTACCTAAGATTAGTGATACACCATGATTACTCCCTTCCTAGGAAACCACTGCATGAAACAGTTCAATATCACAACAGGGACACCGTTGCTCTCGATGGGCATAATTTTAGGTAAAGTAATCACTTCCAGTGACCTTACTGCCTTAGTGTTTCATAGGGTATGTTTAACAGAGCACATTGTCTACAACTAATATTCTCTTCATTTTCCCCATCTGTAACCAGAATTTTCCCTGTGTGTGCCAGCCATTTGAATTCTAAAACTTCAAAGTCTTAAGCCATCTACATTCTTAGCCTCAAAAAATAACTTATTATTTTATTTGTTTGTGTTTCTATATATTTTTGCTAATGCTAAGATGTAAGAGGAAATGGGAATTCAATACTTCCGTTTGAATTTCAAGACATGCCGGCAGCAATTTCGGATAATCCTTTTTAGAGACTAGTGTCTTTTGGTACATGATACATTGGAAAATCTAGAGAAGCTGTTACAACGATAATGGAAGAACCTTATACGTTTTCATTGACATCACAGAATTGACAAGGTAATGGTTTTCACACGTACTTCCATTGACACGGGAGCATCAGATGTGTCAGATACAATGGAAGCGTCTCTTATGAGATCTATTGATATTTAAAAAAGGAAGAAAAGTAAATTCAGAGGGCTCTAATAATATATTATGTATTTAATATTCCTAATTGTCCATAAATTCAGCTGATTCATAATGAACTCTGTTGCAGACATTATCTTCTCTCTCTCTCTCTCTCACACACACACACACACACAAATGTACACATTTGGCAAAGGGAAAAAGTGAAAAAGTTGAAGGTGATGAGTGTTAAGGCTGTTGTGATTGATGCAGAAATAAACTTCCTCTGGAGCTAACATTTATAAAGTACAATGTACAATTGTTCAAAACTGGGAACAGTCTGTGGTAATGAAAAAACGGTGGAGGAACTCACACCCATTTGGGTATTTTAGGTTAATTGCTTTATTATTAATACAGAGAGGTTGCACATTAGTTCTGTATAATTAGACAGAAATTATGCAGTGTTTGGTAATTGTAGCAGGATTCTCTAGTTTGCTGTAACTTTGTGCTGAACCAATGTAAAAAACAAAGAAGTATCATCTCTGTAAGGAGACGGATGGTCGGCATCAGAGCATAACTTGAAGCAGAGGCTGATCTATGACAGATTTTCATTATTTCTGCAAGGTAAGTTAACTCGATCATATCTGCATGACAGAGTATTAATAAGATACTAGGTGATATTTTTAGTGTAACTGAAAGTACATCCAGTGGCTGGGGGTTTAACTTGTTTTCTTTCCATTGGTGAATACTGGATTTCGGGATTAACTCTTTCACTTTGTATCTTTAAATTAAGGCTCTTTAGAAACGTAGCTGTGACTGAAAATCTTTTCTGTGACTAGCTACAATTATGCCTATCTAAACCATAATTTTCAATCTTTATACAGTTTATCTCCGTTTGTGTTTCTAAGAGCTGCCAAGCCTTGGAGACAGGGCGATGACCCAGACAGGCCTAGCCTGTGTCCTGCAAACAGTACATTTCTGTGGGGAAGACAGAGACAGAACAGGTAATTTCCTAATTGTTACTTAATCACAGGATGGCTGAACAAACGCTTGGAGAACTCAAGATGCTAAGAGATCCTCGAAAAAGGCAGACCTGCACTAAACTTGGAGAGAAGCGATTTTTGTTCTAAAACCTGAAAACCGAGTGTTCTCAAAGCTGGCACAAAGGGTGAGGCAACAAAAACATGCTGAGGAAAAGTTACAATTCACTTGAAAGCCTCAAAACACAAAGTCTGGATATGGAAGAAGATCACACTGGCACACTGTGTTCCTTTGCAAATGTGTTTATTTTTATTCTACATATTTGAGTGAAATCCACGTAAGTGAAGAATGCTATAAAGAAAGAGCACAGTCCACCTTACTGTGAATCGGCTACTATTACAAGTCCAGTTTATCGGCATAACTTACTCGGGATGCCTCCAGGATGCCGTCTGTCAGCTAGCCGGTTTTGACAGGGTTTTCCATCCTGTACCCCGATTAACCTCTCAGAACGTTCCTGCCTCCAAGGCCAATGGCTGGGGCAGTGTGTTAAAAGTGGATATAATTTCTAGCCAATTACCTTACTTATACCTTAAAGTTATATATTCAAGACATTCCTATTGGAAAGGTGGCAAGTTATTCTTTCAGAAACTACATAGTCTGTGTGCCAGGCTGAGACTCCACCTTGATCCGCATAGCCCTGGCCTCACAAAGCTTCTCACTGATCAACTGAGTCAAAGGAAGCACAGCAAGTAGCAATATAGAAGACAGTGAAATTATAAATGATTTCCGAAATATAAATGAACATCTTGGAGAAGGCAAGTATTAAGGGAATCAATTAATGCCGTAAATCTGCACTCTATGAGATATTCTAAGACTGAACCCTGCGAAGATACTGCCTAAGCGCTGGGATTCTCAATTCGAAAATGAGAATTAATGTGATTCGACTAATGTTTATTGAGCATTATATATTGAGGTCCTCTGTCCTCCCCTTCACTCACTTCACACTCCCGCATCCTTGATGTCCCTGGAGCACGGTCGGCACACCCCCATCTCAGGGCTTTGCTCCTGTTGCTCTCTCTACAAATGTTATTCTCTAAAATCAAGATCAGACCCTCAACTTCCCGCCTTCTCTCTTCGAAGTCAGCCTCTCAGAGAGGCCTTCCCCGACCACCCTACCTAAAATCACTCCATATTTTCATCTCCCCTGCACACCTCAGGTATCTCCACTTTACCATCTACTATGCTATCTATTCCGTATACTCGTGTACATTAATTTCTTGTCTTCCTCACCACCTACAATCATCTGGTGTTCAGAGACATATCCTACAATGATGAGGTCATTCACATTATTTTATATATATAGACTACAGGGAGCTAATAATTGATTTGGTAGCTTGATCATTTACTGAGGTTGTTAATGTTTTCTTACATGTTTTGTTTGTTTGTTTGAGACAGAGTCTTATTTTGTTACTCTCCATAGAGTGCCATGGTATCATACCTCATGGTAACCTTAAACTCTTGGGCTCAAGTGATCCTCTTGCTTCAACCTCCCAAGTAGCTGGGATTACAGGCACCCACCATGAGGCCTGGCTAGTTTTTCTATTTTTAATAGAGATGGGGGTCTCCCTCTTGCTCAGGCTGGTCTTGAACTTCTGAGAAATCCACCTGCCTCTGCCTCCCAGACTCCTAGGACTACAGGTGTGAGCTACCAGCTTCCTGCCTTTTTCTTACATTATTAATCATAATACATTTGCATAAATTAGACTGAACCTAAGTAAAAGAAAATCAACATGGAAGAAAACCATAATTTGCCAAATATGGAGAACGTTAAGTTTCCACTTTAAAAATAACTTTAAGGGTTTATTTTTGTTTGTTTTTGTTCTTATTGCAAAAGCAATCCATGTTCATTGCCAGAAAAACAGTGGAAAAACAGACAAAAAGAAGAAAAGAAATACCAACCATATTCTGAAAATTCTACAATCACCATTGTTAATATTTTAGTAATTTCTATAACAAAAAATAATATCATTGTTATTCTGTTACTACTCAATGTCCTCTGTGCATCAAAGGCCCAGGCCGCTCCTGCGTGTGCTCTGATGGACTTTAGGCAGCCTCACCTGAAATGCCTTGGGGAGATTTACAAGTGAATCCACTCAGTGCCCATCCACTAGTGAGTAATGGGAAAATGTGAAAGGGTTAGCACCCACAGGGAAAACTCTGACCAAAGGGAGACCAGAAGTCAGTATATATGTTCCCCCATTTTCCTCCCAACCCCCTCCCTAAGGAGTCTGGATGTGTGATTTCTATTAAAGCTTCTGGAGGAAGGCTCATCTCACTGACCCAGGAATGAGTTTCACTGGCCGTGACCGCGCCAATAACGCCTTTTCCTGTTGGCTCTCCTTCCTTTCTCCCTACTGTGCTCCCCTCTCTACTCTCTCACCCCTGCTTCCTGGGACTGTACCCCAATGAAGCAATAATGCAGAAGCCGTCTGCTTTGAGATGTGCTTCCTGGAAAACCCATGTTAAGCTCCTTTATTTTTTTCCCTGAAAAAAATGTATATTAAATGTACTTTTCTGCCACCCTCAATTCTTCAATACACAATGTAAATTCCGTAAGATCCTAGACCTTGTTTTCCTTCCTAACTGCTTTATGCTCAGTATCTGGAGTCGTATTTTATTCTATTTTTAATGAATGTGCAGTAAGTCTGTGCTACTTAATTTTTTTGCTAGTTTATACCTAAAAATGTTTATTCAGACCACAAGTGGGCATGAAGTTTTTCCTAATTTTACCTATTTTAATCTGTCATGGTTATGCAGCAAAATCTTGGCTCAGACACATGATTATCCCCTATTCTTAAAAGTGATTTCTTCGGGTCAAGGGCTATGCACAGTCTTAGAGATATTTTACAGGCATTTGCTGTCCAACTTGAATAAAAATTATGGCATTCTATTCATTTTAATCTTTAGCAATTCTTCTGGTGAACTGCGATGTCCTCATAGCATTGGTAGAAGAAAAGGCATAACCCGTGTTCACCTGTTTCATTAGTTTAAAAACAATGTGCTTTTCTGGGACGGTAATGAGAGCTGATGTACAGACTCAAACCAGCAAATTCAGAAAGAAAATAAATAAATAAACCTTAAAAATCTTCTGTGCTAATTTATTTTTTTTTTTTTTGCTTTTTCCTTTTATAAAATAATAATGCTCCTCTTTCACTATCCCACCCAATGGTAATTTACTTTTCATGTCACAGAACTCGGGACCAAATCACACCCCCTAATCCACAGCTATAAGCTCAAAATGCTCAGACCTATGTTTTCACTATAAACCACGGGCAAAGTGATTTGGGGTGTTTTTTCTGATAGTAAAAGAAATCCTGGAAGCTCTTTACAATTATTCCTGCATGGATCAACGTGGCATAGAGCAGTAGTCCAGAGATCAGTATGAGACGTATTTGAAGCTGAATCCACGCTGACAGAGAAATACTTTCCGTTCGTCGAATGCTTGAAGTACCTCATTTCCCATGAACTGGATTATCTCTTCATAAATTGTGGGCAACAGCTAAGATGAGTTTAGTCCCTGAATATGGCAAGCTGATCTGTGAGTAATGGAGACACCAGTGTAATCGCGTTCAGAATCCAAAGAGGGGGAAAAATGTTTATTGTTTGGAAACTAATCAGTTCCTTCTCTGCATGAAAGAAAAAGCCACACTCGGAAACCTGTTTGTTGCAATGAGTTTGAAGGCCCCGTACGCAGCTAGGTGTCTCAACTTTATGTTGGAATTTGGAGGATTGCTTTTGCTTCGTCTTAAGTTAATTCTTGGCTGAATAGAAGATTTAAATGGCTAGGCCTCAGAATGAGATCACACTGTGGCAATGTCCTTGAACATCTCTGTAAATAGTTAAAAAATAAGTCCGTTTTATTTCTCTTGAAATCTTCTCTGTCTCAAAAGTTCTTTGTAATACATAATATACGGCTTTAAAAATGTTCTCAGATTTTCTTTTAAAAGTTTATATTAAGCACGTGTCTTCTAATGGAGGCAAAAGAATCACATCACTAATGAAAACTGAAATCACCAGGTGTGCAACCTGGTGGAGCCAGTGGGTGAATCAGGCTGCTTCGGTGAGGTATAAAGCACAGACCCTGTCCATGGCAGAACTCAAGAGGATTGAAATAAAACCTCCAGCACATGGTATCAATGCACTTCTGCTTTAATAAACACCATTTAAAATTTCCTTGGCATTTAAAGAAAAGCACATATTAAAAGACAAAAACACGCACCATCCAGGCTATGGACAAATCCTAAGCTTTCTCAGACATAACTGTGTTCAATTTGATATTTTTAGTTCTGTGTCTATGGAGAGAAAGAAACTTGTGTTCAGCCCCCATCTATCAACTTCTGTGTGCCTATCGACATAATATGGAGATGTCCTTGGCCAGATAAAAAGACAAAAAGAAAACTGCCTGCCTGCCTGCCCTAACCATGAGGCACTTACTGAAAACCTTCTCAAAGACCTCTCTCTCCAATCGAAACAATTCGCCAAGGTTGAGCGGTGATCTAAAAGAAAAAAAATAAAGAAGAAAAAAAACAGAGAATAAACCAAACTATCATAATTTTTAGCCTACCTTTACTGAAATACAAATTCTTATACGTATACAAACAAATAGGAAATGTTTTGAATAATGTTTACTTAAAAAATAAAAAGAAGGGCCTCATCATAGGATAAACATTGTCAGAGGAACACACAATCTTTAGCATTCACCACAAACTTGCTCTTTCTTTCATTTTAACATATAGGCGCGGCCTTACATTTTATATATTAATCATGACAGATACTTCTCTTTTTAAAGCAATTTGCCTTCTCTTATGCCCGTAAACATCTGAAGTCAGTCAATGTCCAGTAAACGATCAGCTAACAGATTTCAAGCCTACAGCAAACAGAATCTCTAAAGACTCTTAAGTTCTTACAACTGACCTCTAAGCTCAACTACCTGTACTTATTCTAATTCAAAAATAATTTAAATACAAAGGAAATTTGTGATGATATTTAAACTGGATTCTTCAAAGATGGAGTCTAACCAGACCAGATTTCAAAAGGAGGTGTTTAAAAAAATATCCTTCTCTTTGGAAGACTAATTCCATTTACATAGAGTTTTGGCAACAAAAAGAATATTGTCACATTCTCAAAAGCTACCTTGTTTCCAGAATCATAAATGATCTTCATTTCCTAAATCAACAGTGTATCTCTTATGCACATTTTCTTGAAACTGTCAGTTGCATATATTTGGATTTAACAAATACTTTATCCTAGCTCTTTTCATCACTTTTTGATCACTGGAGATTGTTCTGATACCATGGGGAGATGAATAAAGGCAAATATCGAATGCCACACTAGACCAGTTGTGTTAGCAGCGCTGTGGAGGGAGCCTCTCAAAGCTAAGCCCCCTGACAGCTGAGCGGTTTCTGCCAGACACAGAGTGGACTTGTATTCAGTTGACATTTCAGCACTTCTTGGGAACACAACCACTTTTTAGAATTATAAGGTTTTCTTAATTGAACATAGATTTTAAAATTATAGTAGTTGTTAAATACTAGAAGCTAAATCTTCATTTGCATGCTTAAAGCTGTTATTTGGAGCTGAATCAGGCAGGCAGTTTAACAAGCAACAGGAAGTATTTAAAATCACCACAATCATTATCCAGTAAAATTAAAATACCCAAACCAAAGGCCTAAGTGTTACATGGGAATTTGCTAGTGAAACCAGCATCACCACCATCATCATTATCATCATCAAGAACACTAAACAAGATACACTGGGCCCCCTACAGAGAAGAGCAGGACAGGCATCTCCAGCCACAGAGAGGTCATGTTCCCTGGGTCTGCAGACACGGACTCAGCTTACAGTGGAAGAGACCTGTCTGTTCAGGGGACAGTGATTGTGTGAGTAATGCACACATGTGTTTGTAAATAGGGGCCAGGCCTTCTTCCTGGTCCTGAAGGTAGGGTGGGAATAGAAGCGAAGTGTGAGATCAATAATCCCGAATGACAGCATCAAGTAAGTAGCATCCTAGTAAGCTGGAATAACCCCCTAGGATGTGAAGCTTTGAATACGTGCAGATAGAGTTAAATTAAGGATCAGGAGGTGGAGAGGTCATCCTGGATTATCTGGGAGGGCTCAACAGAGAGGAGCCTAAAGCAGAGGTCACTAAGTTCGGAGTCGCAGAAGGAGATGTGAGGATGAAGACAGAGATCAGAGCCTGAGCTGGTAGAGTGGCGGCTCCTGGGGAACATGTGTGTTTGAGAGCCTCATCCCCAACTGCCCACAACGTGCCTCGGAGGGTCCTGGAGGGAGAAGAGAAAGTCGGAGAGCTGGACTTACAGAGAACTCTGGCCATTCTGGACAAAGGCGTAGAGAAGGTGCTTCTCAGCTATGCCAAGTGTCAGTGAGGACTGCAGCAGTGATGATGTCCAAGTATGAACTCATTAGTGTGGGAAAAACTGAGAGCAAGGCAGGAGATCAGAGTAGACAAGATGCCGCGTCGCTGCCATTGAATAGAGAGAGGAAGGAACCAGGATCCAAGCAATGTATGTGGCACCTTGAATCTGAAAAAGGCAAAGGACTGATTATCCTCAGCAGAAAGCGATAGGTAGCTCACCAATGAGACACCTCCCTCCAAAACTGTAAGATAGGTTTCTGTGAATGTGTTACAAGAGCAATAGAAAATTAAAACAGATGTTTTATGGAAATCGCAGCTTGCATTCCATCAATAGTCACCCAGCGCCCACTGTTATGTACAGCTGTGACCAAGGTGGTCTTAACTTTCTCCTCAGCTTGACAAGACTTTTGACAGGTTTTTTCTGACTATAGGCCCTGACTTCCCTTTTCCTAGAGCATTTACTCAGGGAAGAAGCCTAAGGTAAATTCCTTCTCTGCCTCTTTGAGATGTAAATCTTCTCCCAGCCTCTT